>PVJX010015417.1:0-42545 GCA_004027295.1 Dolichotis patagonum | reverse complement strand
GCAGGTCCCGATGAGCCAAGGTCTCTCTCCTTCAGGCTGCTGAAAGTCTGCCACTCTCTCAGCCACCCCCCAGAGAGGGGAGGAGCTTCTTGTTCCCCTGGCACCCTGAGTCAACTGCATGGTGCAGGTCCTGATGTGCCAGGGTCTCTCCCCTGCAGGCCCTCCAAAGCCTGCCATACTCACCTGCTATTTCTTTCTGATGAATTGACCATTCCATTTCCAAAGTTCTGAAATGGCCAACAGACCACAGAAAGAATTCTCTTTAGGCTCCTGTTTGAAACCAGAAGCTACAGCAATCTGCTGGCCTTGCTTCAGGGCCACTTAAAGGCATATTTTATGAAGGGTAAAATAAGCACTAAGATTGATATATTAAGAGTTGTATGTTGTTAGTTCTTATAATGCATTGTTGCACTGAGGCATTGAGACACCAAAAAATACATTGTTACATTCTTCTAACCCTGGGGTGATGAAAATAAAGTCTTCTTAAACACAGAATATGATTTTTATATCCAGAAATATTTCACATAAATATTTATTTATTTAAATAAAAATTTATTTAAAATTTATATGCCAGTTGTTTTTGAAAGTGGTAATATTTTGAATCTCTTATTTTTAGCAACATGAGATTTTTTTTTTGCTTAGTTTAATAACTCAGATACTCTGTCAAGAGCTCAATAAGATGAGCCCAAATACTAAATTCTCCATGCTGCATTCTAGTCTTTTAAAACCTACTTACAAATTGTCAATAAAATATGACTTTCCTTACTGTTAAAATCACTAATTTTACATAATATGCTTGACTTTAGTTATTCCATTTCAAAGTCCACTGTTAAAATTTAAAAATAGAGTACTACTGCAGAGAAGTCCAAAGATGGCGGACCAGTAGGTAGCAGGAGAGGGACCCTCTCTGAGAGAGACAGCTCAAATGCCAGAATAAAACACCCTTGAGGGACCCAAACAGAGAGAGATGGACTCTCACAACCCATAAAGAAACTAAAGTGCAAAAAACTGCTTCAATATGAGGTCCTGGGGCTACCATTAGTGAAGCTAAGATCAGCAAGCACAGTGCCCTCCTCGAAGCACCTGAATCCCTGCCAGAGACCTGACCAAGTTGCCGAAGCAACTGGCTTGAGCCACCAGAGCGCGGAGCTGAACAGCCCTGTGTGTGGCTAACCCGGACCGGCCTTGCACGCGACCCAACCAGAGGCACCGTGAATTCCCACCGCAGCCATGCTGAAGTCGGAGGTTGGGGAATCCAGGAGTTTTCGGGGACCAGCATCAACATGCGGTGAGTGATGGGAATAACACCCTCCCACAGGAAAGGGGAAACCAACTGGACGACATGTTGGATTTGGGCAGGACAGCCCTAACTCCATAAGGAAGTGGCTTAAGCTGGTTGCTCCCCTCGCCGAGTGGATTGGTGGAATCCTCTTGGACTAGGCTGTGCCCCTGGCCAGGACCCAGTGAGTCACTACAATTTAATTCCCTGAGATCGGCACACACTGACACAGTGAAGGCCTGCAAAGGTTGACTGGCCCAGAGGGGATGAGGCAGCGCACACTGCCCATGTGTGAACTATAATCTCTGATAGCCTATTGAAGATGGCAAAAGCTCCTAGCCCGTGCCCTCTAGAGGAGCCTTAACCAACAAGAAAAGGGGCTGGGAATTACACTGTACACTTGTATGGAAAGAACCAAAAACATGATGAAAGAGAGAAATAAGAAAAACTCCCCAGCCCCCAACCATGAGAACATTGATTCAGGAGAGGTAAATACAAAAGAGATTGAGGGCAGCAAACATGAAACATCAAACACAGCATTAGCGGACATAAAGAGATATCTTCAGGACCTCATAAGCAGGACCAAAACTGAAATATTAATTCAAATTAAACAAGAGATAAGTAGATTAACAGTAGATTAATAAAAGAAAGGCTGGGCACCTCTTAAGAAGACACAGACAGAAGAATGAAGGAACACAAACGGAGAGAAAAATTTAATGAAGAATACAGAAAAAACCTAAAATTCATGAAGCAGACTCAAAGAGATTATCAGGAAACTAAAGACTCCATAGAAAGCTAGCAAAACTGCTTGAAAGAAACCAAAGATAGACTATCAAAAATTGAACACAGGCTTGCAATGTGTGATCATGAAAGGGAAGATCTCTCTTAAAAATAACAAGGGAGCAGGCAGTAAAGATACAAAGACTGGAAGATGACAAGAGGATCTATAATTTAAGAATAAAGCATGTGAATGAAGAAGCAGGAGTCAAAACAGAGGAATTACAAAGGCTATTCACAGAAATTATTAAGGAAAATTTCCCAAGCATAGAAAAAAGAAATGATATGCAGATGTATGAAGCATACAGAACTCCAGCCAACTACAACCAAAACAGAGCTACACCCAGACACATAATAATCAAGATCCCAGAAATTCAATATAAGAACAGAATATTAAAAGCCATCAGAGAAAAGAAACAGATCACCTATAAAGGAAAACCCATCAAAATCATGGCAGACTTCTCGACACAGACCATCAGGTCAAGAAGAGCTTGGAGTGAAGCAATTTAAGCGCTGAAGGAGAACAATCTCCAGCCAAGATTGATGTATCCTGCAAAACTCTCTCTAGCAATTAATGGAGAAACAAGATGCTTCCATGACAAAGAGGAACTAGGAGAATTTGTGACCACCAGTCCAACCCTACAAAAAGTACTGAAGGACATTCTAGGGAGAGAGAACAAGAATACGAGCATTTCAGGAACAGTGGCAGAGAGGCCTCAGTGAATGGGGCAGATAGTGGAGTGGAACAGAAAAATAGACAACCAATGGCAGAAAAACAGAATAGCAGAAATAAGGCAGAGAAGATTGGCTGTAATCTCTAATATCGATGGCCTTGAAATATTAACAGAGAGAAACACAGGCAGAGTAGATCAGGAGATAGGGTCCATTTAGATGCTCTATATAGGAAGGCAGCAGGACCCAAAACAAGCAGTGCACTGTATGGGAGTGAAAGGGGAGGAATTGTCTAAAAAAAGGAAGGCAGAGGATATTGTTAATTGGGTAACAAGATTTAAAATTTATATTATTCTCACCACTCTGCTTGGATGGATTAGGTGCTGTTCCAGTTTGTCTACTTATGCTAGACTTGAGGACATGGTCAGCTATCCCCAAAATAAGAGGACATATTATGGTAATCATCCCTAATTTTCCCATTAACTTAATCTGAAACCCTTTATAATTTATACTGTCTTATTATGACTGATCTTATTTGAATCTGGCTTGTTAGATTGCTACTTTTTATTGACTGAAGATGACAAGATTCACTAAGATACCCACTCTGGTTTGATTATTACTTGCTTTTGAAGTCTCATAATATCTCCAATGCTTCATTTTTATTGATGTTGTTATATACTGATGAGACATCATGGTAACCATTGTAGATCACCTTGTATTACGGTTTTATGTGACTTTTCTGCCTCATGGTTTTCTAGAAATTTTTGTTTTGTTTTTCCCTCTAATACAGAAATGATAGATATACATGTAGATACTCATGCATGTGTAGAGCTTATAAACAGTTTACAAGAATCAACTATATAACACATGTTGAAATGAACAACTACTTTGAAGAAAAAGAGATACTACAATACCCAGTGCTGATTCCATAATGTCATGATGTGAAGTCCAGCAAAACTATCACTTTTTGTTCAAAGTGATTTTAGCTTGCTTTGTCTTGTTTAAGTTCAACACACACGAAGGTGTGGACAGCTGTTTTGAGGAGAATGAGAGATACTATGACAGCCATTCTTGGCTTCCCTAATGTCTGGTCTTGAAGACCTGAAATGCCCTCCTTGTCCTGCTCAGATCAATTCCATACAAGGTTGTTTCATGTGAATTCCCTGTATGTGACAATATGGACAACTATTTGGAAGAAAACAAAATCAATGTGATAGAGTGAATATCTCTGATTGTCTAGTTTTGAAATTTATGTCTCTTACATTTCTTTCTTGTGATCCACTTTCTTCTGTCTTGTTGTGTTTAATTTTACCCTTTTGATATAATTGCATGTATATTTGAGTGGGTAAGATGGATGACCATATTGCTGGGTTTTTTTGTCAGATCGTGGAGCATAACTGCTAACAGTCTCACTGTTTGAATGTCTACTTTACATGTTTTAACTTTATAATTTGAACAACTATTTCCAAGAAGTAGGTATGTAGTTTGTCAAGTAATAATTTCTTAGGTTTTTTTGTTGTTGTTCTTTTCCTTTTTTCCTTGGAATTCTGTATTGTTGCTACCCTTTATTCTGTTTTGTTTTGTTTTTTTGTCTTTAAATAAAATTAAACAAAAAATTTAAAAATAAATCCATTAAAGGACATAGAAGCAACGTTTAGTTCTACTGGTTCAAGCTAGGTATTTAAAAAAGTGTTCTGGAGATTTTTAAAATTAATATTTCCTCTTTACTAGATCCAAAATAAAAGAATTAAAATCTTTTTATTGAGTGTTCAGAATGAGTTGGCCTGAGACTAACACAAAAGAAACTTCACTCACTGTGGCAAAGGTCAGGAGGAATGGAGCTCACGGAGGAAGAAGTTCCCATGTTGGGCAGCCTCACGGAGCTTGCTTTAATGGGCTCATGGCCACTCTGCATCCTGACTGCGGGCCACTTTGATGGTTCTCAAAGTTGGAAATTAGAAATTATGCAAAACTCTCAGACAACCTAAAATACCAAGGAACTGTATTTTTTGATAATCACCACTTTTGTGTAAAATATTTATAATATTTATATCATATCTATAATCATATTTATAATCATATCTCATGCTACACTATAATGGATATCCTATGAACATTTTAGGACATCTCACGACTGTGAAATCTCCTTGTAGCTGATCATATTTAAGTCTTCTGACAACTGATATGAAAATGTCTGCTTTTATTGTACGTATTAGGGTTTTGATGAACTCACTCGAAGGCATTCAGACAAGGGATGCAGTGCATATTTTAAGCCATTATGGTGTAGTCATTCTGAAATAGTTTCTTGATAAAATTGTTGTAATTGAAAATAACTGGAAAGTATAAAATAATGAAATAAAAGTTCACTTTAGAAAGTACCATACTCAATGGAGAAAATATAGTATCTTTAATACATTTTTTATTATCTACATATGTAACTATTTTTATACTGACTAGCATTCTTGGGTCTGGTATTTTGATTACTCCTATTTTGCAACAATTAGCAAAGGGGAAGATTATCTTATTCTGGCACAGTTTTATTCTGAGATATTATCTGTTGAAATTCTAATGTTTCTATTTACATTTACCACACAATAATGATACAATTTTATTTCATTATTTCTTGCAAAATCAAAGACTTCCTTTTAATGTCTCTCATTGCCAATAAAGCTCAAAACCCATACTTTAACATTAAAAATCCTTTTGTGATTTAGTTCTCATGCTCAATTTTCTGCTCAGGCTAGTCCTTCTGCTTGGAATGCTTTTGCCTGTCTTTTTATATCTAAATTTTATCTATCCCTTCAGAAACCAATTCAAAGATAGAACTTCCCACAGTGATTTCTTCCATTCTGAGTATTGGACCCAAAAGTCCACTTGTTATAAGCTGTGTAGTGTTCTAGCACTTTACATTCGTGCCACAGGTAGTATTTCAAATATGTCAAACTGATGAATTTTTATTTTCCCTTTCATCACATTGGTTGAACCATTAAGCTCATGGTTCTGGGGCTGAGGAACAGAGATATTGGTTATCTTTGGGCTTCAGTGATAATCAGTAAGCCTGGGTACTGAGACAATGATCTTCAAATCCAAACTTTATGGAGACCTTTCAGTTCTAAATGTCCTCATTTATCTAATCAAGGACCATGTCTGAGTCCCAATATCTTAGCGTGTTTTTCTACCCTAGAGTTTGAGGGAACTCTTCATGGGATATGAAGGCACAGAAAATCCATCCTGTATTTTTGGCAGTATAAGAAAAGGAAAAAGTAGAACTCTATGCCCTTCTCCATTCACAAGTAGAATCTAGATGACAGGAAAAGCCAGATACCTGTGTGTTTCCTCAGTAAGACTCCAGGAGAAACTTCATGCACTGTGCCACGGAACAGATGAAATGGCACTGACAGAGGAAAAAGACCTCAAAGGTGAGACAGAGGGAGCCTTTGTGACTTCCTGTGACCATGGAGGGCACACAGGGCATTCATAGGCTTAATGTGACCCAGAGAAGTGACAAGGCTCGAAGGTTACATGATCAGGGGCCTCATAAAGAGAAGTAAATGGCTGGGACCAAATTTCAGCTGAAAGTAATATCATAGCATCCCAAAGATTCAGATAGGAGCATACTTCTCAGTGTCCTCAACTCGGAATGCAAACCCTTTTGGCTACTTTATGACAAAATGAACCATCAAAGTCATAGAAGCACCTTTATTTACTTCTGCTACAGTGACATAGAGTACATCCTACCCAGAGTCGATGAGTCTGAACAAAAAGATTAAAAACTACAAAAGTCTGAAAGAGTGTTATTTTGGTCAAACAATATACTTGATTATTTATTGGGTTTTTAAAAGATGATTCCAAATTATTCCTCCACTGTTATCTAGCAAGTTAAGGACTTGTGGAATTAGAATAGTTATAAAATATAAACCAGCTACATATTGTGTTTTATTTTGTTTTAGCCAATTTGTGTTTACTGGGAGTAAAATTTGATATTGATACATATTTAACTTTTACAATAACCCTACATCCCTTCTAAGCCAAGATTCCAGTGCATGCTGTTTATTTGGGAACTGAATCCAGAAAACAGGTTTCCAGGACCAGGAAACAAGTTAGTTAGATTGTATGGCTCAGCAAGTGAACACTATGGATAGCTGTCTTTAAGATTATTGAAAAAAATTATTAAAATTGCTCTTAAAAAGGTTTTAGTATGTTTTAAACATTTATTTAGATATTTTAAATTGAATTCTAGCTAATAGCTCTGCAGTAACACTAACTCATTAGATTGTTGAAAGGAATAAAGCAGGGCATATATATGAAGGATTTAGCAGAGTTTGATGTTAAGAGTTCAGTCCACAGTGATGGTGGCTGTTTTACTATTTCTTAAAACACAAATCTTTGTGGAAGTGGTCCTTTGAAAACTATAGCTGGGAGCCCCAGAAACTTGAAATGCAAAGACAATGAACTCTTCTTGAAAATTGGAGTCAAATATTGCATATTACTTTATTCAGTCAGGCAATTGTAGGGAATAAAGGGAAAATATACTAAGCTAAATTGTTGTGACATTACCAGGCATAGAGAAAAATCAAATAAAGCAAATTCTATTGTTTTTACTTTCCTTGGAGACTCTGAAATTCCCTACTCTTTGTTGGTGGGCCTGTTATACTAAGTTTTATTTATGGTGATAGCTATAATAAGGAGGAAATGACCAAAACCATTACTTTTCTGGCTATTCACATTGTTTAATTTTGGTGTCTTCTTTGGAAGTAAAAGAAGGAAAACAACTAATTAGATGTTTTGAGTAAAACAATGTCCCCTCCTTTAAATGATCCCAAATAGTTGTCTTTTAAGAACAGTGAATGTAGTTTTTAATGTGTTTTCTTTTAGTTAATAAACATAGGGACTGGTGAATTTGGAACTCTGGAGGTTAGAAGTAATCCTAGGATTTTCTCTTAAATAAATGAAAAGACTTTTATACTTGTGAGTAGCTAGAAATTTTAATTCATCTAGTATTATAAATAGAAATATACTTTTGGACTGAATATAATCTGTTTCTCAGGGAAAAAGATTTTTTTTTTTATAAAATAGGCTACTTAGATTTGTTCTTCCCTGAAACACTGCCTGTATTGTCATACAAAAGTAATCAATAAAGCAAATGTGTCTTTTCATATCTACCTCTTCATCTCCCTTTCTTTAAATAAGGAAATTGAAGAAATACATGTTAAAGTATGGTAAATAGCTTTAAATTTTTAAAAAGAATCCCATGTAGATGCTGAGTCTAGTAAAGTAGTTCCCACTTCTGTGGGCAATAGTGATGACTCTGTGGTCCTAATAAGACAGGGAGATTAGATGTGGGGGGAAGGGTAACCAGTGAGCACGTGCTTATAGCTCATGGTTAACTCAGAGAGAGTCTTAGGGATGAGGGGTAGTAGATTAGGGAAAGTGCATCTGAAAGTTCACTTCTTTAATTCCTTTTTCTCAATTGATACATTTCAACAAATACTTGAGTGCCTTCTATGTGCCTGGCTGGACCTATGTTAGAACCTAAATTTATAGCAGTGACAAATAGAGGTACCATCTTTGCCATAAAAGAACTTATTTTCCACCGAATTCCTGTAGGAAATCTTCCTGACCACTTTAACTTTTATTCGTTTTTCCCTTTTAATAATGTATCCATTTTTAATTAAAAACAGTAAGTGCTTATTAATTGCCAGGTTGGGTAGATTTGTTGCTAATTTTTGATGGCACCAAGACAAATTAGGTTTTGAGTTTATATTCATGAGAAACCAAACAAGTAAACCAGTTCTGTTGGCACAAGCAGAAAAGTGTAATGACAGATTAACTCAGTGTGTTATAGGATTGCAGACTACTTCTGGTTGGATAGAATAGGAGACAGCTCACTATCATCACTGTAAATGCTCCATGCCACAAGAAATTACCCAAGACTCAGGGTTTAAACAATCACTATTGTTTCTCCTCATGCATACAAGTGCTGCCAGGGTGGTTAGGCTAATATTGGATTAACTCATGGGTCTGCTTTAGGTAAGAGTTAAATAAATAAGAGATGGCTGGTTTTGGCAATGGAGTCTCACATTTTTAGGGGTCAATTAGCTGTTGGTTGCCTTGAAATTTGCATTATTTCACTCATGTGGCCTGGACATAATCCCAGAGCAGAAAGTGATGCAAAACTGGGCAAGAGACTAATACCCAACGTGAAAGTACTTTTCATACCTTTGCTATACATTGTGTTTGCTAACATTCCGTGAACCTACAGCCCAGTTTGGTGTGGGTTAAACACACTGTTTACATTAAGAAAAGTAAAGGTTTGGAGATATTAACATTATTAGTCTACTGTAGAAAGTAGCAGTGGAACTGAGATTTGAAAACTAAACAAGAATCCTTCAACATTTCAAGAAAAAGTATTAGAACACACACAGAGATTGAGTCCTGAAAGAGTTCTCTCTGAGGAAAAAACAAGGAAGGTGGTATGATTGGAGGAGATCATGTCTATGGAGACTGATAGTGTGGACATGCCAAAATTCTCCCCCTATCAAAGCTCTCTCTGTGGTAATTCTTTGTAGTACTCTCCTTGGAGTACCTTACTGAACTCTTTCTTTAATAACTCTTGGTCATCATTTAGGTCTTAGCTCAAATGTCACTTACAAAGACTGACACTCTCACTACTCATCAATTTGTAATTTACACTCAAACTTGTTAATTTAGCACATGACATACTGTGTTAATCAGTTAAACTTTCACAATTTGTAATCATATAAATGTAGACATTAATTGCTTTAATACTTATCTTCTTTACCACATCAGAACTTCTATCACAACCCATACACTTTTGTTAGTATTACATTTTTATTGTTTTGATATACACTATATATTTAATAATGAATGAAAGGCAACAAATAGAGTGTTAAGTAGTATATCATGGGAAGGCTTTTAATGCTTATTAGAGGAATTTGAACTTTCTCATAGAATCTGAGGAAATTTTTAAACAAGAAACTAATATGATAATTCAGAATTTTAAAAAAGACTATGTTGCCATTTCTGATGAAGTGGTGGCAGAAAATCTAACTGCAGAGAGACCAGTCAGGTGGCTTCTTCAAATTCTAGATGAGAAGTAATGAGTGTTTATGTGAAGAGTGTGAGGGCAGAGAAGACATAATATAGAGTGGAGATGAAATCTATAGGTGTATTTTCCTGTTTATCTGATGGTCTAGATTTTTCCCCTTCCTTTCAGAAATCATTATAAAGCAACAAAGAACCAATACATATTGTACAAAACCAAAAGTCCTGGTAACCCCAAACCATAACATATGAACAACAGTGGTCAAATGGTAGAAAATTAAAGGAGAACGATGATGTCAGAATGTACTGAAGAGGATGATTATAGACCTTGACACACATTGGCAGATATCGTACTAATGACATAATCTGAGTTTCAAAACCAGTAGTCTCTTAGGAAATAGGTGGGAAAGACTCACTTTCACTTGAAGCTGGAATAGATAGAAAAGGAAGGGTTAATTTTAAGATAGGATGCAAGCAAGAAGTCATTTTTGGAGGAAGCCGTAAATGTGATTGAGAAAAAGAAAGAGTTCCCCTTGTGATCAGCTCTGCAGCACACATCTCCACTGGCTGTGAGAAACAAATTTTAGTGCTCTCACACCCGAATCTTTGTCATAGACAAATTATTGCTAAGGAGGAATATTGACCTAATCACCACTCTGACAAGAGCTTCTGTTCAGTGGTACAGAAGGAATTAATCTCAACCAAGATGAATAAAAAAGAATTAGTGCAGAATGTATGCAACGATGCTACAATTCAAAAAGGAGGAAAATAAGTAAAAGGATAAGATCCCTCACAGCAAATTGCTATCTCAGAGAGGATTGTGACTAAATATACCACTGTGAATTTAAAAACTATGACAATGATTCCTATAAAATAAATGATCACATGGGAGATATAGAAGCTCAGGATACAGAAGTAGGAGAAAAAAGGCATTCACTCACATGAATCTTCTTGTGATTTTAAAGTCCTATCTGTTCAGCTTCATTTTAAAATCATACCTGCACCTGAAGATTTATCTGATTTTTCCAGATCAGGAGTTTGTAATTGTTTATAGAACCAGTTTCTGATTCAATAGGTCCTGTGGTCTGATTCAGAAATGTGCATTTTTTCATCTTTTCTCAGGTGATAAATGGCGAGGTGCCTGGACAGCAGACAGCATTTTGAGAGTGACTGGACTAGTTTTGGTCTCTACTCTCTTTATTCCTCACTATTTCATATAGGAAATTCTTGGACTCTGACTTTGTCCCCCATCTTTAAGCCTGGAATTATCTTTTGGCCCTTGGTGTGTAGCACACTAGATCTTACTGAAATATCATAGGTAGATGGAGAGATAGGAATCAACTGGGAACTGTTTTGAAGTTCTCACATAATTCTCAGTTTCTGAACCATATACAGGAGGACCTAGCAGTTAGACAGATGAAGTCTTTTCCCCTTTCTTCTCTATCTAGATGCTATTTGACACTTAGCCTTGTTTTAGAAAGTGTCTCTGGTAAGAAACTATGACCCTAGTTCTGAAATTTCTTAAGAAAAATTTAGAATGATAGGTTCTTTACTTTTAGACAATGATGGTACTGTTATGCTAGCTTTTCCAATAAAAATAACTCTTACTTTCATATTCTATGGAAACAAATAGATATTTAGGAATAAAAAGTTTAGTTTTGTATCTTTGGTGTTGCTATCTTTATCTTTTTGTTCAATGTATTTATCACATAATATTGGAGGTAAACAATGAGTCTCGGGGAGAAAAAGATTGAAGGAAAACAACACAGGCAAGAAATAGAGGATTAGCTAAAGAAGAAGAATAAAGTCAGCTTGTGGGAAAATGGAGCGCAAGGAGTGGGAGATGAGAACAGCTGGCTGAGAGAAGCACAGAGAAAAGGAAGCCAGAGAAGCAATGGGCCAAACAGGAAGCAGCCAGCTTCTCTGTGACAGCTCAGCCTGCTGACTCCATCAGCATCTTCACGAGTTTCTGGTCCAGATCTCAGCTAGTTGGTGAATATATCCAGTCAGCATGAGGAGCAGACTGTGGCAGAGGAGGGGACCTGACCATGTTAGTGTAGACTAAGAAGGAGGGGAACAAATTACAAAGAAGATAATGCAGACTAAGGGTGCTCAGTGGTGTCAAAATTAGTTCCCCTTCTGCCTGGTGGATTTCCAATGAGGGCTAACAGTGCCTCTACATTTCTTCCCTTTTTTGCATTCCCAGGTGGCATTTAAATGTCTATTGCAGGTGCATCAGGAGCTTTTCCAGGATCCTGTCATTCATACCAGGCAGATCTAGTCCCATTTTGATACCCTCGGGCGATATTTCTGGTAAGGCTTATTCTGATATATATGGAAAGAGAGGCATGCTCACTGCGCTTAAGGACTTTCCATATTCCTGTCCTGGTGTTAAACTGCCATGATTCCTCAATTTTATTTGGTAAATTAGGACTTCATGTTTCCAAAAGGGGGCATCTTAGCTTACAATTCATTAATATACTAATAATATTTAGCCAGTGACTGCTATGAATACTTGTGTGAATGAATGAATGATATGTATTGAGTCACTGCTACTTGCTGGACAAAACTAAATACATATTTCACGTCAGGTACTGCACTTAGCATGTTTAAATATATGGTGAGATATTGCACAGTGACTCTGTAGAGTTAATGCGAGAAGGAATAGGGTCTGCCTTTGGCATTTGTATTCACTGAGCACACAGTGATTTCTAGTTCTGATATGTTGTCAAGCTCTGAGGAGCACAGTTACTTTGTGTCTCCTGCTCTCTTGGAGCTGAGAGTTAAGTAAGGAAAGTAAATTCTAAAGAAGTTAATTACTATGTGGTAAGCGATCTAATAAAGCAAGTTGTGTTGGATTGACTATATACACATTTAGTCTACTGTTCTCATCATCGAAGTTAGTTGGGACCTCACTGCTCCTGAGGCTGACTGCTGTTCTTTTGTGGGGAGCTTTGGTCTTTATTTTGAGCATTGCTGCCTGGTTCCAGTGCAGATCCCTCTGCTTGCTGGCACAGATCCTTTATCTGTCTAGTACAGACTTTCCAGCTTCCACTAACAACCTTTGGGCCTTCTCAGTGCGGATCTTTGCAATAGACTGGCACGAGACACTGCCTTGGGTTCTAGGCCTCCAGTTGGATGTGTGGAGCATTGCACGGGCTCTAGGTCTTCAGCTGGACTCATGCAGGATACTGCTGTGGGATCCACGCCCTACGCTGAATTCTTTTCATCTCTAGTGTGTGGACAGATCAACTGCACTCTTTGGGTGAATATTATAAAACAATCCTGTAAATTATGTGTCCTGTATTAAACTGTTTCCCTTGTAAATCCTGACTACAATAGAGGTGAAGAATGCCCAGGTAACACAATGATAACTGATGCATAACTAGGGATTATGGAAAAGTTCATCAGGGGAGTGTCACCAAAGGAAGACCAGGAAAGTAATAGTAAGGCAGGCAAAGGGGCAACAGGAAGAGGAATCTTGGCTAAACTAGCAACATGAGAAAAACCTCAGTGATACAGAGGAGCTATAGGGTAACTGACAATGGCTCTTTATCATACAATGTAACTTAGAAGAATAGCATTATATTTAATATCGCAGGGCCTTTATGTAGAAGAGCTGATGTCTCTTTTTTGAGACTTGATAGTGTTGCTTTGACCACTCCCCATGTTCTTCAACTTCTTCACTTGGAAACTAAATAGCAGGGTCCTGAAGAATGGGATCAAAGAGGAACTTTGAGATGAATAATATGGAAGAAAGGAATGACAATAATTCCAGAGGTAATACAAGGAGAGATGGAGTAAACTTCTGCTTATCTTGTGTGGAATAAACTAAAACAAGAAAGAAGAAGAGGGTGGAACATACACACATGCATGCACACACACACCCCCCACACAGAAAAAAACTTTAAAATTTTTAGACTCAATGTATATCTAGGTCATTTTCTTCATTGGTAGAATAAAATAACTGACACCTGCAATTTAACAGGAGCGAGGATTACTCTGGCTCATATTTTAGAAGCTTTGGTCCCTGCATGGTCAGTAGGCTCCAGGCAGAAACCTCATGGTGGGAGATGTGGAGAAGTAAAACTGTTCTCCTCCTAGCTGCCAGGAAGCAGTGACAAAAGGGAGGTGACAGAGGAAGAAATATGTCTTTCCAGGTTATATCCCCAGCATTTTCTGACCATGTACTGTCTCCCAGCACCCAGTCAACTATAGCATCCACATAATCTAATCACCTTCCAGAAGCCCTGGCACTGAGTGAGTGCAGGAGGCCTTTGGTGGGTGGGCACTTAGATATAAACCATAACGATGTTCATCGTCGTGTTGCTGACATTATGGCTTCTAGTAGTGTTGTTTACTTCTTTACAATTGGTGATAAAGCATTCTGATTTTGGCCACTCCTTCCCAAATTCCTCTTAGACATAGAAGTGGATAAATGTTACCAATCTGGTCTAACTCCAGCTCTCCATGTTTCAGTCCTTGCTTTTCTAAGGATGAAGTAGAACAGTGAAAGAAAGACGGGATGACATTCCACAACAAGATAAGGAAGAGGTGTGGGCTCATGTGGAACTTTGCAGACAAATTAAGCACTGAAACTTTCCAAAGACAGAAATAGGAAACCATAAAAAGGTATTGAAAATGGAAAAGATGCTTCCATGACTTTAATTAAGGTTATTGCACATACTGTTGGGAGAATGGCGTGGCAGTAGCAAGAATGGATTGGGGTGGACAATGGGAGATTATTGGAGTTAACTGAGTAAGGGATGTTAATAGCTGAACCTAGGCTGGCAGCTGCATGGATTGGCCACAGGAACAGACTGGAGGGGAACTGGATGTTCTTTAAATGGTCCGCATATGTGCTTGGAAATGTGAGGATGGAGGGGAAATCTTAAGCATAACTACCTTCTGATTCGGATGGTCATTTCTGTGCTACTTTCAATCCTTACAATTTTTTTTTATCATTAGAATGAATTTTTGAGCTGTTAATAAAGCCATGATCTAGATTCTTGTGCTTTTCTTTGTTACTTTATTTGGAAGACTTGTTTTTAAAAAATTTATTCCTTTTCCTTATAGCACAAGAAAAAGTCAGCCAGTAGACTAATAGAATTCCCCCGAAATGACATTTATGTCTGACTTGCAATGATGACATTCAATTCTAAATTTAAAGTTTATTCAAATTCTATTTTCTTTTGAGGAGAAAAGTAAAATTTTAAGACAGCACCTCCTTGATTTATGGTAGCTCCATGGTTCTCTGGTAGCACCACTCACAGCATTAAATGTTTTGGATGCCACTTTAGAACAGTTTCCCACATCATGCATGTGTTCTCTAACTCTGCTAGAAGAATGAACAGAAACTCCCAAACTGAGTTTGCTATTTTAACAAATGCAAAATACTGTTGCCCAAGGATTAATGCCATCCTTTATTTTTGGAAAGGCTTTTAATTTCTTACGGGAGAAGTAGAGAGGTTAGTTTGTGTGCTCTAAACCCCAGAAGCATCCCAGTTTAATTTGACTTCTGCTCATTCTTGTCAGAGTTGGTTAAGTGACTTTATTAACCTAAAAGTTTCTTTTATGGAATAGAGCATGCATGACAGTATAACCATACATCACAGTATGTCTTTTCTGTTTTTCCACAAATCTTTCACATGCATCACCCACTTTTCTACCAATAATCCATGTGAGATACTTGTGGAGACGCATTAGCCACATTGAAGAGGTGAGTAAAGTGTGTTAGTAAAATATTGTTATGTTATTTCAAAATCTATAAGGTACTTTCATATACATAGCTTTATGCTGTTCTTGCAACAAAGCTAAGGGAATTGGACATACAGTAAAATCCAAGGCGCCAAGACACAGGTTAAGTCAATAATTTGTTTAATTTCAGATGAGCAGCTCTGCTTCTTTCCACATTTTGGTTGTGCTTGAAGATGTTCACAGAGCATCTTCTGGTTGAGGATCCCGTGTTCCTTCAAAAATAAGACTCACCAGAAAATGAGTATCTCACCTAAAATCATGCTACCACTCATTTTCTGGATAGGTCTTATTTTCAGGGAAATGGGATACTGTTTACACAGAGTACTGTATTGCTGTCTTTCCAACAATGGATCACATTTTATTACCACAACTGAAGCTCTGTGAGACAAGATTATAATTCCTCAAGGTCATACAAATCTTAGAATTTGAGGCTTGGCTTCTTTGATCTCAAAGTCCGAATTGATGTTGGCTGTCTTCTTTGATGCCTTTTCCCCATTATCCGTTACTAATACCATTTGTGAACTAACTGAATTCCCTTTCCACCCTTCCTATCACTTTAGTCTGCATAGTTTGAATAGTCTTGGGAAGGACAATAGGCTCAGGAGCTCAGATTTGGGGGGGGCAATAAAACCTAACAATTCATGAAAAAGTATATTAAATTATCTTTTTTGTTTTTTCACAGAATCCCCATAGCTGCTTAAACACAGAGGGCTCGTTGGTTATGTTTAAGATACTGAGTTGATGTCTTAGAGATCTAGCTTTGCAACTTCACCCAAAGGAATGTCAAACTTTTGATAGACTTCCATCACATTACGGTAATGCTGCCCGCTAGAGCTGCCTGTGATGATGGAAATGATATATATCTACCTTGTTAAAAAAAAAAGTAGTCCTCAGCTATATGTGGTTATTTACCACTTAAAACGTTGAAATGGGCAAGTACAACTGAAGAGCTGATTTTGAAATTTTAATAGTGAAAATTTGCATTGAAATAGCCATATGTGTCTGGCTACTATTGGAAATTGCACCTTTAAAAGGAATGATCACAGTATTAGTAATAATGTCTGATTTTATACCTCATCTTCATAACAGAGCTCAGAAAATTTTATTTTTTACTTATCTCTGAAACACGGTACCACAGGATAAGAACTCTATGCTCACCCCTCTATGAAGAATGCATTCTTCACAGTTGTGTAATTTAAGTCAGTTTCAGAGTGTGTGTATAAGGGAGACACCATTTCTTATGGAGGCAGCAAAACTCAGAATAACAGTACAGTACAAAAAGCCTTTGAGGGAAAAGCCCAAACCTTAGTTCTTACTTTATCTTCTGCAAATACTCATGCTTCTGACCATATTCATTATTAATGAAATACTTAGTATTTATTTAGTACTTTCTATGGGCTTGGAATTACTCTAGTGATTACATATAAAAACTCCCTTAATCCTCACAACAACTCTAGATGTAGCAACACTTATTTTTACTTCACAATGTAGGCTCACATTGTATTAAATGGTTTTTGTAAACATTTATCCTCTTTTGTATCAGGGCAGCACCAGTAGCTGGAAGATGCCTCCTGGAGCCTTTCAGGGAACAGACCAGGGTGATCAGAAGCAATAGCTAAAGATAGAACCATCCTCCTCCATGGTCACTTTGGTGCACACCCACATGGAGTACTTCACACCCTGTGAGATTCATCACAAGGAATTACCTTCTAAGCAAGTGAATTTTCTATAATCCAAGGGGCTATTTGAGAAGTGCTCTCCTATCACTAGAAATATTTATGATAATGTTAGGTCACCATCTAACTCTGTAATTCTCTGGCATCATAGCAATGAAGCAATATCAGAAAATCATAACTTTTAGGCTGGGCAAACCAGAGTTAAACAAGCCATATTACTGAGTGGTGTTTCTTTGAAGGTCTGTCTCCTAGATGGAAAAAGGAGTGACTTGTTATAGAGTTGTCAATTGCTTTCAAAGGAATTGATTAAATAAAGGGAAGAAGCTAGTGTGGGATGACTGACAGAGATTTAATGAACAGAGTTATTACAAATTACTGTTATTACAAACAGAATTTCTCAATAGGTGTGTGAGGCTACAGATGCTTAAGGGTCTTCATGAGGGGAGTGACATGAAAACTTGAATAATTGCCATGTCAAATCACAGTTACGTGTGATGAGTAAAGAGATTACTTCCAGTAAATTATCAAGAAAAATTTCTCAGGATGCAATGTTGGGTGGAACAATAGAAGGATGCACACAGTAGTTTTTGTCAAATAAATAAATAAATAATAAATAAATAAGTAAAGATGCAAATAATATTCGGGATCTTGGTTGCTGGGAATGAGCACTATTCCTCTCCTAAGCTTTCTGCTGGAAATTTATATGATGTAAATGACTACCTACACTTTTTACTTCACCAGGCCTCTTCAGCATTTTATTTCTTCTTTCTCTGAATAAATTTGGTTTCCCTGACTGATACATTGTGGTGTGGGAGATCTGAAGCCTTGGGGATTTCTACATAAATGTTCTGTGAGTGGACCAGGAATTTCTTTGATTCTTCCCAGGGTCAGAATTCTATATGTCAAAATGTTTTCCCAACTTTCAGAAGTTTTCACACAGGATTTTGAGGTTTTTTGATTCATGACTCGAAGAATGTTATGTTGTGCTAGTAAGAAATTTTTGTCAGTTTTTGGTTTTTTAACTCAATTTCCTTGAATCGGTTTCCTACGTTCAAACCCAAATTATCTACAGTAGGCCTGACTTGTGCTTATGTGTGGATCGGATATTTGCAACCTTACAAATGTTTAGTTTATATTTGCTGTTCAATAAAAAGATAGAAATTATTGATAGATCTATCCAACCAATTCTGGTAGTGTTTCCATCCAGAAAGCACAATAACAGCTCTTCAGTTTTTCTGCCTAGAATGATCACAAGATATGATTATAAGCGAGATGATGAATTTGCTGTAACGATAGTCAGTATTGACATCAGAGTATGCAATGCCCCATGCTTGTGGTAATGGCAATGGATTTAATGGTCTCCTCTGCAAAAAAGCAGCTCAATATGACAACTGCTGCCTTGCTTGCCACCTGTTCATTATGTCTTTTTATTCCCTGGGAGCTTGGCCAGCACATTTAAAAAGTCAAATCCAAGGTTGCTGTGCTATATTTGCAACTAACGATAAGTGTATATTTTCAAACATGATTGATAAACATAAAGATTGTTCGCTAGAGGAAAAAGTGTATGTTATTTACAGATTTTAAAAAGCTTTATCCCAAACCTGGCAGGTCAGCCATAAGTTGAATTTCTGGGAAAAATCAAAATTGAAAAGAAATCTCTGTATCAATCCATCAGAAATTTTATAAGGAGACAATAGAAGGCCAAAACAAAATAATAAAGGCAAATAGTAGCAGCTTCTGCTTTTAAAAATGAAAACAATAGAAGTTATTCACTTACTGGAAGAGCATAACAATCCCACTCTATATCACAGGTGTGAGAAGAGTCAGAAGTCTCATAAGGGGTCAGTAGAGAATTACTGCATGGTAAAATATATTTTAAAAGACAAACCCCAATTTAAAACATTAAGAAAAATACTTTAAATTTCATCCCACAACACACATCATCTATATAGCTCTTAAAGGTTTTAAAAATTTTATCTTTTTCTTGTGTTTGGCTTAGTTCACTTACCATAATGCTGTCTAGGTTCATTCGTATTACTACTAGTACTACTCTACTAATGAAGAAGGCAAAAGAAACTTTTGGAGTTCATGAGCATATGGAAGTAATGGACATACAATCAATGGAGGTTTATAGCATACTTTGCAAGTGATTGTTTCACTTCACAGCTGTGAATTCACAGCTGTGAATTTAAAAGGTGTGATTTTAAATAAAAATTATTCGAGTAAAGATGTATTGCTGTAAATCTCTATCAAATTCTTTGAATTCACTCACTTTGAACATATTTTTCTATTGCTCTTGACACTTTCTGAAGTTCTGGAAGTCATTTTTTGTGAATGTCTTTAGTTGTGCCCTTGTGGCTACCTTGACATTTTGGAGTGATTCAAAAAGTTTAACTTTCATGGTCATTTTGACTTTGGGGAAGAGTCAGAAATCTCCAAATGAATCAGGTAAACACAACAGCAATGGCACACAACAGCAATATCCACTGTACTTTCGATCATATCACATAAAGATGTGAAGGACTCCCACAATTGTTTCAGAAAGTTAAATTAGAGTGAAAAAGTATATTTGAAATGAAGGGGAACATGAGTAATTAATGACAATTTGTTTCACTGTATTAAAATTTTAAAGTGAAATGCTATAATTTTGATCACCCCTTATATCCCAAAACTCATCATTATGTACAAAAATGTATATGTTTTAATGTCAATCATTGACCAGTAAGATAGTTTAAAAAATCTATACTCTTCAAGGTGTCATAGAAGATCAATAATGTGCCAGATGAATAGAGCTATGAGTGAGCACTGGTGACTCCAGATGAAAGTGACAGTTAAACATGGAGTTTTATTGTCCATTAAATCTTTAGACCCCATTCTGGGGTGGCTTGACCTTAACCTGGGGATCTTTCAGTCTGTGGTCAGCCAATAAAATGAACAACTCTATAACTAAGGCTCAGTCACCAGAAATTTATTTACACTGTCTCATACATGCATTGTAATTTTAGTAGGTTGTAAATCTCAGAATGCTCCATAATGTCTAAGTTCATATTGCTCTATGAAAAATCTTTTAAAAATACATAAGTTTTTTCTCTTGATAATTACTAAAAGTGTTATTTCTGGTAGTTATTTTACAAAAAGGAATTCTAGAACACAGGCATATAAATCATTTTAATTCCATTTTATTTAAGAATAATTAAGAATCCAAACTGGAATATATACATAGACACACACACACACACACACACACACACACACACACACACAGATGCATTGCACATGAATACTGAGGAAACCATTAATGAGTGTTCTCTATGTGAAGTTTAGATAATCTCTTTTATTTTTGTTCTTTCTTTCAAGCAGATTTCAGGGGCTCAGATAAATTATCATTTAAAAGGATTTTGTCTCCTAAGTTTGTATTTAGATTGAGACACTCGGAATTCTCTGTACATTTCCTATTTCCCAATGATACTCCCAAGTGTCATTCATTGTTTTCCTGTTGATTGCTTTTGAGAGGTAGCCAACATCTGCCAAATTACGAAGTCATGAGCAGAAGACTGACCTAAGAATACTGTGCTCAGCCAAGTGGATATTCTTATGTAAAGCACTTAGGCAGACATTCTCAAGCAGAAATGTACTTAGGTAGTGTGTCTCCCATTCTTACAAGCACAATAGCACATTCAATAACAGAATAATTCTGAATAACAGAACAAACAGTGTAGAAAACAAATGAAAGATTCTGCTATTGAAGACTGAATCTATAGAAGAATAAATTTGTCTGATTGTTTTGCTTCTTTCTGGTTGACATGATTCTTATTTCACAAACTTAGCTGGTTGTATACATAAAAGAACAGATTTTCAAATTTTCTTAACTAATTAAATTCTAACTACAAGAAATTATGTTGCCTGGCCAGAGCTGGGAGATTCAATATCAGTAATGCTATTTTAATTTGGGACATGGGGCACAGGCAGACTGAAAGATTATGAAGTGCTCAGAGAAATGCTTTCTTGGTTTAAATCCAAGTGATTCACTAGTAACTATTGACCCCCTTTTTGAACACAATGGCTTTCTTTTTACACTCAGAATTCTGCTAAGATCAACACTGGGAACGTCTTAAGAGCTGTGAAAAGCACTCCTATGTAGCATCCAGGACCTACCAGCTGTCTTCAGCTGTGAGCTGCGAACGTGTAGAGCCTGTTTTGTTCATTAGTGTGTCCCCCGCACCTGGACAAGCATCTAGCACATAGAATATGCTAATGAATAAATTACATGAATTCATGTCTGAACAACACTGTCAAGAGTGCTTTTGCCACTCAGTTCCCAAGGGCTGCCTGTTTCTTTCTCATCTTCAGTCCAACTCTTTCCTCCAACCACTCCTTCAGATATTTATTCCTTCATAGATTCAATAATGTCTTCAAAAATACACTCTACTTTTATAATTGGATAACTACACGTGGGAATAATTACATAATAAAGAATATTTTCTCTTAAGTGGTTTCTCTCTTTTACCTTTTTGTTTTGGCAAATGAGACAAAAAACTATATTTCAAGTTCCTGTAACTACCACCTAGGCAAGCTTGGATAAGTTGTATGCTTCTTGTGAGGTTACGGTCAACACTACAGCTTGTACATGGCCATTGCTCACTTAACTCTCATTTCTACCCATCTTCTGTTCTCTGCTTACCATATATCATCTGCGATTTTAATCCGTTTATAAACCTGCTGGTTTCTTCTATTTTATTGTTGCAGCTTAACAATTAGAAGATATCTGAGGCTAGTAAACAATCAGTTTTCGACAGTATTACCTTTTTTGTGGTTTTGTGTTTTCTTTTTTTCTTTTAAAAACAAAACATTAAAAAAGGATAGAAATAGTACAGAATTTCAAAACAAAACAGGAAAAAATCAATACTATTTAATATATTGCATATTGTTATCTTAGAAGTAGTTATTCAGGTTACAAGATCTATGCATAAAAAATGATCAAACAATCAAACAATGACCACACAAACTGTCATTTTTGGTGGACTAACAGAGATTAGTAGTATAGTTATCTATCTTGCATACATATGTATACATACAGTTTTATGCATATACCTACATATATATAATCTCTTCCTTTCTTCCTTTTCTCCCTTCTCCTAGCCCAGTTGTTCTTTCCTTTTGAACAATTTAGCCCAGTTGTTCTTTCCCTTTCATTATTATAGTATCTATCTAAGTATTAAAATAGAAACACTAAATCTCCTGGAGGACAAGGTAGGTAGAAATTTGGAAGACATAGGGATAGGAAAAAAGTTCATGAACAAAACACAAACCACATAGGAATCATGGGTTTGTTCAAAGAATCAACCACTGGGATCTCATCTTACTAAAAAGTTTTTGCACTTCAAAAGAAATTACCAACAAAATGAAAAGAAAACACTCAGAATGGAAAAGAATTTTAGCCTGCTGTCCCGCAGACAAAGGACTTCTATCTAGAAGATATAAAGAATTGAAAACATCAGGCCCCTCAAATTCAAAGGCCCAATCCAAAAATGGACATCTGAGATGAACACATACTTATCAAATGAAGATATACAAATGGCAAATAAATAGATGAAGAAATATTTTGTCTTGTTTTTGAACTATTCATCAGAATTTATTCTTGGTTGTCAAGTTCATATAATGAATTTCAACTAATATGAAAAACAATAAAATAAAACAAAGAAATTCAAATTATATGGTTAATATAAGGTTATACATTGTTTAATGAAAGTTTGGTTTTGGCTATACACATACGTGTATATACATATGCATGTGAATACTGTGTTATTTAAAAATATGTTATTTAAAAATATATATTAATTGTGATTGGATTTGGTTTATCTTCTAAAGGCTCACATGCTAGAGGCTTGGTTTTCAGTCTGTAGTGACATTGGGATCTGGTGGAACCTCCACGAAGTGGGATCTAGTTGCAGGAAATTGGGTCATTGAGAGTGTATTTGTCAGTTTTAATGCTACTAAGACAAAGCACCTGACAGTGACTGTTTCAAGAGGAGATAATTGGCCTGGCTTATGGTTTCAGATGGTTCAGTCCATTGTTGGCTACTTCCACGTAGGGATAGTGTAGCAGAGCAAAGCCACTCACCTCATTGTGGTCACGAAGCAGAGAACAGAGGAAAAGTGTGGGGAAGAAATAGGGAAATATCCCTCCCCCAGTGTCCACAGTGATTCACCCCACATGGGCCCTTCTCCAGCTATGAACATCAGTGGATTAATCCACTCATGTCTATAGTGTCCCTATGAAATGATAGCCTAGCTAGGAGTCTCTTCATCTAGTAAAGTTGACAATTCATATTAACTGGCAGAGGAGGCACATCCTTAAAGGACTTTGCCCCCTTTTTCTTTGTCTTGTTGCTTTCTGGTTGCCATGAGATGAGCAGGTTTCCCTGGCTATGCCCTGCCTTACCACAGACCCAAAGTGACAGAATCAAATGGCAACAGATTAAAACCTCTTGAACCATGCTGGTTATGACACACATCTGTATTGCCAGAAATTAGGATGCTGAGGCAGGAGGATTTCCAATTCAAGGTAAAAGTAAAAAACAAATTTCTGAAGCTATGGGCCAAACAAGAATTTGTACTGAAGTGATCTCAGATGTATTATGTGTAAGATGAAATGAGATGAAATAAATGTTACCTGGAGAAGATTTTCCCTTATATCTATCTATCTGTCTACCTGACTAAACTATAGTAGACTCTGATTCATATATAAAGAGACTTTATGTATAGATTTGTCTTTATATCTTTCCAAATATCAATTTATAGGCAGACATATCTATATATATCTATTTCTAAGTTGTAGAATGAGACTGGAATCTAGGATAATTCCACATCACCTCCAGTTCTTATTGGCAAAGCAGGCCTTGGGGAATCAGTGGGTGAGGCTATGTCCTTTCTTAGGTCATTTAAACTATTCATGCTAGTTGTGTTCGAAAACAAACCCTAAACCTCAGAGTCTTGACAAAATAGTTTCCCAAATAACAGTCTGATATTGATGATATAACTCATTCCAGTTAGTAAATTAGACTTCTTTACCTTCCTCAAGTGATGCCAGTTAAGTCTGAAGGGAGGTGTGTTGAGGATGACTATCAGATCACTGACTTGGGCTTCCAAAAGGATGTCATTGGTTGAAATGGGTACCATTCAGATGTCCCAATGGAGCTGTCAAGGAGAAAGCTGATGGGAGCTCTATAGGTCCACCTGGTCAATTCCCAGGGATCTTAGCTCTGCAACCAGAAAGCTCAGCTTCCTCCAGTCCAAAAATGAGCCATAACTTAGCCTTACCATTTTTCTAGCTGCTTTCGCATGACTCAGTTTGGAAATGGAGCAGAATGAGACTTTCTTTCTGGGCACCTGAGAGTTGTTATTGCTATCAGTTTTTTTAAGTAAAATTCACCCTATAGGAATGTGGGCAATGGGCCAGCTGGAGCAGAGCCAACTGAGATCTTGTTAGAAATGCAGACTCCTGGGCTCTACTGAGGTTTATCCAGTCAGAAACTCCAGGATGGGAACCCGGGAATGTGTTCTAACAGCCTCCTGGTGGTTCTGAGTTACTTAGAGTTTGAAAATCTCTGTCCCGGATAATCCATGGAGAAGCTATTGTAGACCCATGAGTGATTGCTTCTTCATCCACTTACTCATTCAAGCACAATTTTAGAGTGCATGCAGTTCACTGCAGGGCTAGTCATGGAGAAGAGCGCCACTGGAAGAGCTTCCAGTCTCTCGTCCCTGAGACATTCCAGGCATGATCTCCATACACCTTCAGCAGACATCTGCTCATGGAACATAATCAGGTTTCATATGTGCTGAACTTTAACAATTTATTATTTATTTTTAGAAAAATTGATCTGAAACATACATGCACTGTATTTTAAATATAATGAATTTTGTACTGGTTTATTTTTATTATATTCACTAATGTTCTCCCATAATCATACAGGAAATTAAATGTTGCCTAAAATTCAAATGTTTAGATTTCAGGCTCTATGAGAGAAGATATTGCAAGTAAGGGATATGAGTGGCATATTTGTGTGTCAGAACTGTGCATGATAATTGACATTACCAATGAAAAGAAAATAATCAGAAAAATTATCTGTTGTAGAAATAAGCCAGATGGTTAGCAAATAAATAAATGTGTTAACAATGAGTATTTGACGAACAAACTGGCACCCTGTTTTGTAATGAGATTTTATGGTAGCTTCTTCATTGTAGAGACAGTCTGAACTGTTGATTTCTTGGTTTGAGAGAAACAAAATTAAAAGTTTTTCATATTATCAGAGGAAAAAAGTTTGCACTTTGGCAATAGCCCTAAATAAACTATTTTTGCAAACTATTCTTGCAAAGTGTGATGAATGGACTACACGTTTGGAAAACAACCTAAAAATCTGCATTTTAATACAACTCTTTGGGGTCTGAGAACAATTAATCTGAACTAACACAGGATAATTTGAAACACTTGGAGGTAAGGTTAGCCCTTTGAGGGGAATAGAGTGAGATTCCAGGAAGCTGAAAGGATGAGATTGTTTCCAGGAATAAAAGAGAAGCCTGGCTTGGTGGTTCTTGCCTATAATACCAGCACTTGAGAGGCTGAAGCAGGAGGACTGCCTAGAGTTTGAGGCCAGCCTGGGTTACATAATGAGTACAGGGCCAGCCTGAACTATGTAATGAGATCCTGCCTCAAAAACAAAACAAAACAAAACAAAACAAAGCAAAACAAAGCAAAGCAAAACAAACAAACAAAAAAAAACCAATCTAAATACAAAGAGAGCTGTACTTTTTAGTACCAAGCACCAAGACCTTCAATAGGATGACTCCTTGAATGGCTGTAACTAGTGTGTCTAGAGTTAGAAACTTTAGTAGAAGTGCTTATATTGAAGCTTTTTTTTTGACTACTGGTTCTTGCTTTGACCAAGTCAAAGACAAGGTTTGGGTTTGTTGTGAAATAAAAACCTCTGTTTGGCCCAGCAACTCTCCTGCAATGACCCATGGAAATCAGTGTCTAAATGCCTAGGATCCCTGATACTGTTGGTTGGATAACGTTATTTTCATTGGCTCCTTGAAGCTTCTAGTAAATTTAGGTTTAGTGAGTATCTACATAACTGACGCTTCACTGTCTACTTTCCTTTTCTTTTTTACTTTCCCCCTTTTCTACTGGTATTTGTTGGGTGTGAGTTACCTCACATTGTTTGCTTTCATATTCTTGTGTGAAGATTTTCATCTGGGGGCATCTAAACTAGAGGCTATGAACCTTTAACTTTGGTTACTTATTGACTGAGGATCTTTGCTTTTTGTCCAAAATTTGAAAAACTAAAAGAGAGTTCACTTTTTTTTGCTGCTGGAATAAATATGAAATCTTTTTTTTAATTGTAGAATCTTTTTATTTTTAATTTTATTTTAAAAAGTAAAATAGAAGCTTATAGCAAAATAATAGGAGAATATAACAATAGTCAATACATTTCATATTTTCATCTTCAAAATAGTTACTCAAAGTACAAATATGGGCATAAAAATTCTCTAATCAATATTAGCATGAACTTTCCTTTTCAATGAACTAAGAGACAATAATAGTATAGCTATCTTGCATTTTTTGTCTTTCCCCTTTTTTTCCATTTCCTCCATTCTAGTTCCTTTCTACTTTTAAATAATTTCTTCCCATTTCATGATATCTATTGTACATTTTAGTCTTTATTTGCTCTTTAATTTCTCACACAAGGGAGACAATATGATGTTCATACATGAGTCTGATTCATTTCACTCATGAGTATGGTCTCAAGTTATATCCATTTATTTATAAAAATCTCAAGTTCATCCTTCTTTATGGCTAAAGAGTACTCCATTGTATAAAAATATCACATCTTTTTTTATTCATTTCTCAGTTTATTGGGCATTTAGGTTATTTCCAAGGTTTAGCCATTACAAATTGTGCTGCTATAAACATGGGTGCACATGTATCACTGTGCTATGAAGCTTTTAAGTCTTCTTTGAAGATACACAAATGGCAAATAGCTGGGTTGAATGGTAACTCTAGCGCTACCTTTTTGAGGAATCTGATTACTGATTTCTACAGTGATTGCACCAGTCTACATTCCCACCAACAGTGGAAAATATTTCTTTTTTCTCTACAGCCCCACCAGCATTTGTTATTGGTTGATATTTTGATAATAACCATTCTTCTGGGGATGAGATGGAAACTCAGTGTTGTTTTAATTTGCATCTCTTGAATGACCAGTGATGTTGAACATATTTTCATATATTTATTTTCCATTTATACTTATTCATCTGAGAAGTCTGTATTCATCTCTGGTGCCCATTTTTGGATTGGGTCTTTGAATTTGAGAGTTATTTCAGTGCTTTATATGTTCTATGTGTAAGTCCACTGCCTGAGGGACAACTGGCTAAAATTTTTCCTACTATGTGGGTTTTCTTTTCACTCTTCTGGTGATTTCTTTTGCTGAGCAAAAACACTTCAGTAAGATGAAATCCCAGTTGTTGATTCTTTGAAGTATTTGGGTTTTGTTTATTAACTCTGTGTACATCTATGTTTTCAAGATTTCTACCTATTTTTTCTTCTGGAAGACTGTTTCTGTTTTAATAGTTAGATCTTTGATACATTTTGACTTTAGTGCATGGTGATAGACCTGAGTCTAGCTTTAGTCTTTGTTATGTAAAGAGCCAGTGTTTCCAGGACTATTTATTAAAGAAGCTTTTTTTCTAGTGAATATCTTTGGCTCATTTGTCAAACAGAAGGTGCTGAATGTGTTTGTAGTTGTGTCTTCAACTTCTAATCTCTTCCACTGATCCTCAGGTCTGTTTTTTACCATTACCATGCTGATTTCATCACAGTAGCTTTGTAGTATAATTTAAGTCAGGAATTATAATGCATCCCACCTTCTCTCTGTTGCCCAAGATTGCCTTTGCTATTCTAGTTCTCTTCTGCTTCCAAATGAATTTCTGGAATGTTTTTACTAGTTCTGTGATGTATGCTAATGATTTTTTGATTGGAATTGCATTGAATCTGTGTAATAATTTTAGGAGTATGGTCATTTTTACTATGTTGATTTTTCCTATCCATGAATAAGGCATGTTTTTCCATTTTTTGATATCCTCTTTAACATCATTTTTCAGGGTACTGTAGTTTTCAGTATATGTATATTTCACTCCTTTGCTAGATAGACTCCTATAAGGTTTTTTTTTTAATCATGAATGAGCATTGGACTTTATTGAAAAAAATTTCAGCATCTATTTTGGTGATCATATGATTTTTGTCTTTGGCTATGTTGATATGGTACATTACATTTATTGATTTGTTTATGTTGAATAATCCATATATTTTTGGGATGAATCCCACTTGGTCATGTGTATAATCTTCTTGATGATTTGCTGCATTCTGTTTGCTGGTATTTTACAGAGGACTTTTGCATTGATATTCATTAGGGAAATTGGCATGTAGTTCTCTTTCTGGTAGAGTTTTTCTCTGGTTTTTGTATCGGGGTAATACTTGCCTCCAGAAATGAGTTAGGAAGTATTGCTTTCCTTTTAGTTTCATTAAAGAGTTTGAGGAGTATTGGCAATAAAACTCTAAATTTCTTATAGAATTCAACTGGGAATCTATAAGTAGCTGGGCTTTTCTTTGTTGGTAAGTTTTTAATTACATTTTCAATTTCATTAACCAATATTGGGTTATTTAGAATTTTTATATCTTCTTGATTTGGTTTTGGTAATTCATATGCATCTAGGAATCTGTCCATTTCTTCAGTGTTTTCCATCCTATGGAAGTAGAGATTTTTGAAGTGGGTATTGATGATCTTCTGAATTTCCACAGGGTCTGTAGTGATTTTATTTTTTTTATTCCTCATTGAGTGAATTTGAGTTTTTTTTTCTTTTTTTTTGACTAGGGGTTTATTTATTCTTTTAAAGAACAAACTCTTTGATTCATTAATTCTTTGTATTTTCTTCATCTCAATTACATTAGTTTCTACTCTGATCTTCATAATTTCCTCCTTTTTTATTGGATTTGAACTTCACTTGTTCCTTTTATAAAAGCTTTTAGTGTAGCACCAGGTTTTTTATTCATGCCCATTCTATTTTCCTGAAGTGAGAATTCACTGCTATAAATTTCCCACTTAAGACTGCTTTCATTGTGTTCTACAGGTTACAATATGTTCTATTTGCATTTTTATTTGATTGTAGATATTGTTTAATTTCTTCTTTAATTTTGTCTGTGACCCATTGGCTGTTCAGGAAAGTATAATTTAATTTCTATGTGTTTATGTAGCTTTTTCAGTTTTTTGTCATTAACTTCCAATTTCATGGTACGATGGTCAGACAGTATACATGGAATAATTTCAATATCTTTGCATTTACTTAAGCATATTCTATGGGTCAATATAGAGTCTATTTTAGAGAGTTTTCCACATGCAGCTGAGAAGAATGTGTCTTCTAATGTTGTTTGGTAGAACATTCTGTAAATATCTATTAAGTATACTTAATGAACATGAAATCTTATAGGAAGAATTAGTTGTTTAATAATTTTGTCTTAATGCTAGTTTTTATTACTTTATAATTAGAGAAATACAGTTTTATTATTTTAAGCAAAAACTCCATGCACCTGTTGAATACACTGTTGTGATTTATGTCTAGATATCTCCCAAAAGCCACTTGCCATCATAGGTGGGGATTTTACAGAGGTGACTGAATCTAGAGTGTATGATTGATTCATGTTGCAATGCGAGCATTAAGGGTGCTGAGATTAAAGGTGGGTGATTCAATTTGTAATAGCCATATCTTGGAAACAATCTAAGTGCTCATGAACTGAGGAATGGATAAAAAAGTTGTGGTATTTTTATACAATGGAGTACTACTCAGCTATAAAGAATGATCACATTGAGATTTTTATAAATAAATGGACACAACTTGAGACCACATTCATAAGCGAAATAAACCAAACTCCGTAAATACCGTATAGTCTCCCTAGTATGAGAGTTGGTAAGAGTATATAAGATTTTATGGTAATCATGATTCCCCATTACATAGCTTTGAAGTCTTTTAATATTTTCATTCATCAGTTGGAATAGTGTTATTCTGTTTTGTTTGACTTTGTTATGTGTGATGGTATAAATAGCTGTTTTGAAGAAAACAAAACATTATGGCAGCCATTGCTGATTTAATACCATCTTGCTTTGAAGTCCTACCATGCTTTTATTCTTCTATTACCATTGGTTCTATTATGTTGTGTCTTATTGGGATTTTAATATATGTGATAGTATAAACAAATTTTTTTATGGAAAATGAGATATTATAGTAGCCATTGACCATTCTTTGTTATTTGGTTCAGAATGCCCTGTAATTCTTTCATTCTTTCAAATGGTTTTATACTATTTTGTTATGTTTGATATTATTGTATTTGAAACTATGCTTAGCTATAGCAGAGAAAGAGATATTACGGTAGCTACTGTTAATGTCCAGTTGTCTTGTTGTAAAGTGCTGTGTTGCTTATGTTGTTCTGTTCTGATCTGCTTTGTTCTGTCCTCTTTTGTTTTACTCTCTTTAAAATAAAAAAATAATTAAAGGTGGGTGGTTAGTAAATCAGTCCACTGCCCTAATCCTGGTAGCCTAGATACAATATAAGAGACAGAAAAAGCCTTGTCTCTTCTCTTACTTGCTTTACTGCCTTCTGGTTGCCGTGAACTGTTCTTTTCTGTGCTGTTCCTCTGCCATACCACCTTGTGTTGGAGCCATTCAATTATGAACTGAAACTTCAACACACTATGAGATAAATAAACTTTTCCCCTTAAACTTTAAGTGGCTTTTAATTTGTCTTAGCAATGCGAGAAAAGTAACTAGGACATATACAAAATTGTACTAGACATTATGGAAGATATGGTAACATTGACTTATAAGTTCATTCCACCCACTAAGCAAAAAGGATGTTTGCTTCAGATAATGTACAAGCGCAGGACTCACAAGTATTGTGCTATGCAATTCCTCTATAAGAGCATAGGGTAAAGTGTAAATATGAATTTGGTTTTTAAAAGATATAAGAAATAGTCTATTGTTTAGAGAACAAATAAAAAAGCAATGATGATGAATAAATGTAACTATTATGAAATGATTTTGTGTTAATAAAATGTCAATTTAAAGGAATAAAACTGAATTGAAAACCAAGTTTCTCAGAAAAACTGTCTTGCTTTTATACAGAGCCAGATCAAAAAGTGCCACCAAATCTTTAAAATCTGGAATTAAGTAAACTAGCACTATTTAATTTCTTTGTGCTATATTTAAAACAATGCCAGGATATTCAAATGAGATTAATGCTAACAATGGGTCATACACTTGTGCTCCATTTGGTGGCTGATTCAGCATGCTAAGCAGCTATTTTTTTTCTCTAGAGGACAATGGAAATAATGTATTGTGGAGTAAGCAAAATAAATAGCTCCTACTTCTTTGCTTTACTAAATTAATCCTCTCTGCCAAGAACAAGGTGACTCCCAGAGCTGTTAATGGGATGCAGCACATTTACCCTCATGTCACTGCTGAGAACAAGTCTGCTCAACAGTGACCAGAAGTCATCTCGTTGATTGATTTTGCTAATTGAAGTACTTAACTCTTCTCTAGATGCTTTGGGCAAAAGGATAAACTATTCATTTGTGTTCCGATCACAATAATAATTCCCATCTTAGGTAAAGTGACACCTTTTCATCTTTCTATTTTTCCTTTTCTAATCCTTGCCATTTCCCTACCCACTACTGAATTGGTTTTAGTCCAGGCAGGAGTCCCTCATGCAAATACAAGCAGAAAACTAATTGAGGCTGCATAGTACTTGACCCAAGAGATTTTGAAATTACAATTAGCATCTTTGGCTTCTTAGCTTGGGAGTGAAAAAAAAAAATCTAGTCTTTTATTTTTGAATTTGTCACAGGCCCACTGTAAAATGCCTTGGGTCCTTATGACACTCGCCATCGGTCCCGTTCCTGGGCCTCATCCCTATTTACAAAGGAGTCAAATTTATCCAGTACCTAAATTTCTTATTTGCAGTTTAATATGCCTTTTAGGATTAAATTATCATTTGTAAATGTTTAGGATGTCACTTCTTCCTTAGATAAGATCTTTTTTAAAAAGCTTCCTGCAGAATTTAACTCTCCCTAGAAAAAAGAAATCTTTTTAAAACTGCCATTTTGCTCAGTAAATTGTCATCTTACTACCCAGATGGCAGAGTGGCAGAAGAAAGGAAGAGGTAACAAAATAAACCACAATTCCAGAGGGCCGGATTGGGTGAGCCCTATGGATGGTGGATAGTGTAAGTGGAAAAGGCTTGTCAGGTGTGGCCAGAAGGAACAGTGGTTACCGAAAGCAGTTAAGAGCTGTCAGAATTCAGAGCCTCCTCACATCAACTTCTAAGTTCCTGTTCCCCAAAAGCACAACATGGAACCAAGCAACAATATGTCAGAGCCAGTGAAAGGCTAGGAGAGGGGGAAGCAGACCTTGCCACTGATTCATGTCACATGTTTGTCCCCAGATTCAGTTGCAGAAATGTGAAATGATGTGACCAAACTGAAAGTCTGAAGTCTGAAAAATTCCAATCTTGAAACCACAGTGGATATTAGTAATAAATTTTCTAGTACCTGTGCCTACTCCCTTTGTTGTGAACTTCAAATAATACATCCTACCTTCTCTCTCCTTTAGGAATCTACTTTCTTCCCCAGCTGTTAGCCATGCTGCCAGAAGGCTACCCTCCCTCAGCTGTCAGCCTCTATGAGGGATGCACTTGCTCAGGAGGGCTCCAAGTTCACGTCCTGTTTTCAAAGTGATCCACCTCCGGGACCAATGGATATACGGTATAAATGTTTTGAGAGCCCTTGTTTAATAAACACTCCACTTTCCATGCTTATGAGAGTTCTCATATTTTGTTTCAATATTTTAGTTATAATTTTTATTTTTAATCTATTCGGAATTGGTTTTATGCAATATAAGATAAAGACTAATTTCTTTTTGATCCCCATTCTGTTCTAGCCCTGTTCACTTCTTCACCAAAAGGCTGCACAACCTCCATTTTATATCAAGTGTCCATACCTACAGCAGTTTGTTTTGAAGTTTTGTGATTTTCTTTCCTTGCATGTCTGTCTTCATTCCAGTATGAAGCTATCTTCATTACTATAGCTAATAAACCTTGATATATGATAGGCAAATTGAATTCTCTTTTTCTTTCCTTAGTGGTTTCTGAATATCCCAAATATTTGCACTTGCTAAAAATTTTGGAATTAACTTTTCAAGTTCCGTTAAAAATTCTATTGGGATTTGATAGAAATTAATTTATATTTGGAAATACAGATGGAAAGAATTTTACTATGTTGTCTTACTCTTTATTGACATAATATGTCTCTTCATTAATTTGGGATTTTTTTCATTTCTTTTAATTGGCTTTCTAATTTTCTCCTTAAGATTTTTATACTTTTGTTAGATTTATTCTTTCATTGCTTATGTTTTTTGAGTTACTATAAATGATTATACTTGTCATATCCTTTTACTTTGGCACTGATAATTATAAATAAAGCTATTGATTTTATATTTATTTGCTTGGGTGAGTTTCCTAATTAATTCTAATTGCTGTAGATTATTTTTGAATTTGTTGTATTTATTTTTCTTATTCCTTTACATCAGATAAGAATTCAAGTACAATGACTTCTACAAGTGGAGACAGCTTGCATCCACCCCTGTTTTTTAAAAAATGATTTTGAAGGAATTTCTTTAAATATTTTTTCATTTATCATGTATTTTTTTTATTTTAAGGAGAATAAAACCAAACAGAATAAAGCTAATCTGTATTTTTAAGAAAAGTTTTGTAAACATTTTTAGCCCATTAAGAAAATACTGTTATTTATGTCAATAAGAGAATGAATATTGAATGTTATTGAAGACTTTTTGCAATGGTGTTTGGCTTTATTCTCTTATTGGTTAAAGCAATAAATTGTATTAATAAGTTCTTCTAATGTCAGACCTATATGGATTTCTTGGAAGAAGTCCAACATGATAAACTGTCCCTTTATAAGCATTGCTATTACAGTTAAGCTTTGGTTTTTCATGTGTGTGCTTTGGATTCTCCCTGCAGAAATAGCTTGGACCCTCACCAAAATGTGGTTCTCTAAGACTGATGCTGGAATAGTTCAGAAATCAGTAAATCAAGAGTGAACTATATTAAAGACTGACTTTGGTGTTTGGTGCTTGACATTTAGGTTTCCCAACTTTCTCTTCCTCTTTTGCTCCATATCTGATCAAGCTAAAAATAAAGTATGACTGCTTCTTCCTCTGTAGAAGGTAGGACACGTGAGCCTTGTGAACTCCAACCCATTTGTGAGATTCTTATTGCCACATCACTCCAAATGAAACACCCGAACTATTCTTTCCTAGTTCTCTCAAGCCCTTCTTGGACCAGTTTGGGAAGGCTCCTCCGCTTTTTCCTCAAACTCCATTTTGTGTGTAGTCAGCCTTCTGGTATCCTAATGATATTTGGTAGCTGCCACAAATTTTGGGAAAGGAGTCCACTGTACATCCGTAGTTTGGTCATAAAATAATGTATTACTTAATGAGATTGGACCATAACTGCATTTCATCTCTTCACCTAGTTTAAGTATCAGGGTTTTTCTAGACTCACTAAATGAGTTTTGAAAAATAGATTTTTTTAGAAGAAGTGCTTATGTGCAATTAGATTAACCTGTTTTTTACTTTTTAAAAGAACTCACCTATAAAAGTTGAGTAGGAATATTTATAAGCATTTAAAAATCTATTGAGTAAAATTCCTTATTCAAAGGTGGGCCAGGTTTTAATGCTTTTTATTTGCCTTTAAACAATGAAGAAAAAGTTCAAATTTCCTAGTTGATAAAGTGGTGTGATGATAGTGATAGTGAGAGGAAGAAACAGGGCTAGAGAGGATAAGAGACTCTGAAATTTAAAAGGCCTTGTAATTTGAGGGAAGAGAGATGAGTATTTTTTCCAGGTATGATTCACATACTGTAATATTCACCCTTTTGAAATATACAATTCAGTGATTAACAATGTTATGTGAGAACAACTAGTACTTAATTTTAAGTTTAAAAATTTTAAGAAATTTTCCCAGCTTTTAAAGGTATAACTGATAAAAATGTAGATGTTTATGGTATACAATTTAATGTTTTGCTACTTCTATATATTGTGAAATGATTATCACTTATACTCTTAAGACATTTAGGCTATACAGTTCAGAATTAATATTAGTAGTAGTATTTTGGATTTTTGAGACAGGGTTTTGCCATGTAGTGCAGGTTATCCTTAATCACTATGTAGTCTAGATTGGCCTCAACCTTGTAACAATTCTCCTGCCTCTACCTCCCAAGTGTTGGGATTACAGATGTGTGCCATCATTTCTGGCAAACACATTATTATTCTGGCAAACTCTAGTTTTATTCACTTTCCAAAAAAGCTCCATGCCCAATCCTTGACTTTAAGGAAGCACAGGGAAACGTACCAGAGACGGAGTCAGGAGCCAGACAGAGTCCCCAAGGTCATACTCCTATGCCTCACTTTCTGCAATTAGGACCCACCTTTTAACAGACCATTCAGCTATACACTCATCAATGGGATAAATAACTAATATGGTTACTGCACTCAAAATCCAACCACCTTTCCAGGAGTCTCAATCTAGAACGTTGACAATCAAGATTAATTAGTATATTCTATATCCTAACCAAGGTTTGTAATTGTCCCTCTTTCTAGTCACTGCTGTCCTAGTGGTAATAAACAGATATTTCATTTTGGTTTTGGTTTGCATTTTCTGAATGATTACTGATTTTTGAGCATTTATATATATTCTTTATAGAAATTTATGCTTAAATGCTTTTCTCCTATTAAAGAGTTCATGTGATTTTAAAAGTCCTTGGTGGTATTCTTTGGAGCACAAAAGCTTTAAATTTTGATGAAAACCAACTTACCTATTTTTCTTTTTTCTGCTTGTATATTTGGTGTAATATCTAAGAAACCATTGCCCCACTCAAATGGTTCAAATTCATTCTTTTGCATATAACTCTCTAGATGTATAAGCAAATAATTCATTTGGGATCCTAGTCAGAAACTAAATGGCCATAAATGTAAAGGTTTATTTCTGGACCCTAAATTCCATCTCATTGATTTATGTGACTAATCTTGGACAAATACCACACAAATAGTTATTGTAGCTTTGTGATAGATTTTTGAATTGGTATACATGAGTGTTTCAGATGGTTCTTCTTTGTGAAAATCATTTTGGTTATATGGTTTCCTTATATTTTTATATAAATCTGACTATCATACATGAATTTCTTTGAAAAAGTAAGCTAACATTTTGATGGTGATTATCTGTACACCATTTGAGAAGTATTGTTGTCTTAATGATAACATGTCTTTTGCTACATGTATGTAAGACACATTCACATTTATTTAGGTATTCCTTAATTTCTTTTAAAGATGTTTTCATGTTTTAACCATACAATTCACACATTTTTAGTTAAATTTATTCTTACATATTTTTTAGGCCCGATCTAATTTATTTGTTACTTAAGCATTTTATTTTTGACTGGACTAAGAAGTCAAAGCTCTCAGAGAGGAAAGCCTACGTCTCTTGGCAATTTGTTCCTGGGTTTTTCTCTAGCTTCCTTCATTCTCTCAGCCAGGGCCAGAAGTTTAACATATTCTGCAGGCTCTTGTTTTTCTTAGTACCCTGCTTCTTCAGAGCAATATGGTGGCATTTGTGTTGCAGGACACATAAAGTAACAAGACTCTGAATCTTGGGGGCTTTAACCCTGGGTTTCTTACCTTCAAGGGCTTTCTGACAACATACTGGTGAACATCTTCTTTAGGGAGACTGAAAAGTTTGCGGACTCTGCTTGCTCTTTTGGGCCCCAGGCGCCGAGGCACAGTAGTATCAGTCAATGTAAGATTATCTTCCTCTCCTTTTTTTACAATAAGCAAGTTGAGAACGCTCAGACTGGCATCCACAATGCAACCTCGGACAGACTTATGCTTGCTCTCTCCGGTGCTCCTTGGTCTGTAACAGGAATGCCCCTTGGTCAGTAGCAAGCGAACTGGCCATGAGTCAGGATGCCCTGCTTCATGGGGAAGCCTTGTTAGTCATCCCCACCACTGATCCGGACCATGTAACCCTTCCATTCCTCACCCAGACAGTCAGCAGCCACTTCTGTGGCCACATGCTTCTTATAGCAGGTACGAAGTTTACGTTCATCCCCACCTCAGTGAGTTTCCGGCAGCCAGTGGAGGGAAGGAGACCTTCAGCTTCATCTTGAAGCAACTGAAGGTCAACTAGGCATCACGAAAAAGAGGCCTACAGATTTTATTTTTAATGCTATCATAAACAGAATTATTTTCTTAATGTCAGTTTTGAATTGCTCATTGGTAGCCTGTAAGAAGTACAATTAATTTTTGCATGTTGATGGTATGTTTCATTGCCTTGCTTTTTAGTAGATTCTTCAGGATATTATCTTTATAGATCATATTATGTGAAGATATAGTTTTATCTTTATATTTTTAGCATTCCTTTTCTGTATTATATTTTGTAGAAAACTACGCGTTCTATACTGTGGCGCTGTTTTTATCATCAAACAACTCACTAACATAATCAAGCCATGATTAACATTTCCATATCTTATGCCATATCATACAGTACAAAAATAAATACTGTAGAAAGTCACTGCTGTGCAGTATGTGTTCTCTGCATGATCCACAATATTTGGTGGCTCCAAAATCTCTTTAAAATTGAATAGCTTGTCAAAAAGTAAATTCACGTTTTATTTACAATGAAAATCTTTTAGCATAGAGTTAGACTTCTAGAAATATCAATATGTTGCAGCTGTGAAGTTGTAGGAGGGCATATTTGAACATTCTGTTGCAGTATAGCAGGTACATGAGTTATCAGATTTAAAATTTTTAGGATAGCACATGTGGCTTTAGTGATCAGAAGAAAGATGCAGTTACATATAATTAAGGTTAACTAATGGGCATTCAATGTTAACATGAATGCTAAGTTTAATATTGTTTATAATAAGCCATCATTTATCATATTTCAACATTTTTTCATGTATGATGGTAATATATTAAGTAAAATTAATTGCACAATATTGTTTATTATGTCCATAAAAATCACCTAAGCTCAATTTCACTGTATACTCTTAAGAGAAATCAATATTGAAGTAATGTGTGAAGTACAGAAAAACCGTGCGTGGACCTGGCAATAGGAGAAAGACAAAACTGCCTTGCAAGCTGTATCTGCAAGTCCACTGTGTTACAATTTTAGAAAGGTAACAGTTAATTCTACACAATATCAATCCCCTTATGGGCATTCTACAGTAAACAAGCAAAAATTGCAATAACAGAAAATTACTATTTTTCTAATTAGTGATATATAGTTTGGTAAATAAATTTTGTTTGGTTTTATAATGTATAAAAGATTTGAAAGTAGCCATTTTTAGCTTCTGTAAAATCCATGCATGTATTCAACTATCATGTATCTTTTAAAGCAATGTATTCTAGTGTACAAACTACAAGCAGTTAATATAATTTAACTGTGTACAACAAAAAGTAATATGCATAATAAAGTAATATGTATAATAATTAAAGATAAAGAATTCCCTACAAATACATAATGTAACCAAAGTAAAGGTCTATAAGCCTGAAAAAATTAGTCACAAGTCATCTGGAAAGTGTCCAGGTGTTTGAAAAAATTTAAGTAAAATTTAATTGTAAGAACGATTAGAAATATGAAATGTACTATTGCTATACAGTGCTACAGCATGACATTAGTATAGTATCGTCAAAACATAAGTCATTATTGGTCTACTTTTTACTTACGAAGTGTGACTGAAAACTGTGATGAATGTTCAAGTTAAGAAAATTATTTCAGTAAAAACACTTTACCTTTAATGTCCTTCAAAATACTCTTCTTTTTTAAAAATTTTATTTTAAAGAGGGTAAAATTAAACACAACCAAACAGAACAAAACAGAACTCAAGAAATCAATGTAAGAGACGTAAATTCAAAGCAAGACAATCAGAGATCTTCACTATCATATTGTCTCTTGTTTTCTTCCAAATAGTTGTCCATATCTTCACATACAGCGAATTTACATGAAATAACATAGTATGGAGCTGATCTGAAAAGGATGAGGAAGGCATTTTAGGTCTTTAAAACCAGACAATAGGGAAACCAACAATGACTGTCATAATGTCTCTCATTCTCTTCAAAATAGCTGTCCATACCTTCATGTATGTTGAACTTAAACAAAACAAAACAGGCTAAAATCACTTTGAACAAAGAATAATAATATTGCTGGATTTTACTTCATGATGCTATGGAATCAGCACTGGGTACTATAATGTCCCTTTTTCTTCAAAGTAGCTGTTCATTTCATCATGTGCTATATAATTGGTTTTCATAAACTGTTTATAGGTTCTATGCATGCATGAGTCTCTACATGTATATCTATGCTTTCTGTATTAGAGGGAAAAACAAAACATAGCAAGACAAAACAAAACAAATTCCTATAAAAACATGAAATGAAAAAGTCATATAAAACCACAGTACAATGATCTACAGTGGTTACTGTGTTGTCTCTTGTTATCTTCAGTAGAACTGTCCATATCATTAGGTATAGTATAATTGAATGTAGCAGTACATAACAATATTATTAAAAACAAAACATTGTAGACAGTATAAAACTTCAAAAGCAGGTAATAATCAAACCACTGTGGGTATCCTAGTGAATCTTGTCATCTTCAGTGTAGTTGCCTATACTCTCAGACTTGATGCTATCAGTCATAACAGATTTGAATATAATGTGTCAATACATAACAGCAGTCTAACAAACCAGATTCAATTAAGATCAGCCATAATAAGACAGTGTTAAGTAATACAGGGCTTCAGATTAATTTAATAGGAAATTAAGGATGATTGCTGTACTGTATCCTACTATTTTCAGGATAGCTGTCTGTGCCCTCAAATCTAGTACAAGTAGACAAACTGGAACAGGATATAATCCATCTAAACAGAGTGGTGTGAGTAATGTGGGTTTTAAATCCTGACACACTATTAACAATATCCTCTGCCTTCTTTTTTTAGACCATTCCCCCCCTTTCACTCCCACAGGGTGCACTGCACATTTTGGGTCCCAGCAAACCCCTCAGTTTTAGACTGGAGGGGAAACCTGCTATTTACCTAAGTGGCTCTGAACCTTCTTACTCCTGGACTTGATTTTGAGTTGTATTCCTTTACTTACAAAAGCCTCAAGGTTTTCCTTCATTATAGCTGAGTAGTTCTGTACTGCATAAAAGTATCACGTTTTTTCAACCTATCTGCAGGTGCTGGTCGAGTTGCCCCTATTTCTCTCTGGTTCCCTGTCACACAGAGAATTGTTTTCTCATATTTGATTTTCAGTCCATAAACCCTTTTTCAGGTTAATTATATTTCTTATACAGAGCATCTCGGTGGACATTACCTCCTGATCTACTCCGCCAGTGTTTTTTTTTTAAAGTGCATGAAGACCATCTATGTTAGGGATTATAGCCAACCCTCTCTGCCTCGTTTCTGCTATGCTACTTTTCTGCTAATGCATGTCTACCTTTCTCCTTCATTCCACTGTCTGCCCCACTCATTGAGGCCTCTCTGCCACTATTCCTGAAATCTTGGTATTTTCTTTCTCTCTCTCTCTCTCTCTCTCTCTCTCATCCTTCAGTATTCTCTGTAGAGTTGGATTGGTGGTCATAAATTCCCCCAGTTCCTCTTTACCATGGAAGCATTTTATTTCTCCATTAATTTCTAGAGACAGTTTTGCAGGGTATATCAATCTGGGCTGGAGGTTATTTTCTTCTGGGGCTTGGAATACTTTGCTCCAAGCTCTTCTTGATTTGATGGTCTGTGTCGAGAAATGTGCCGTGATTTTGATGAGTTTTCCTTTATAGGTGATCTGTTTCTTTCATCTGACAGCTTTTAATATTCTGTTCTTACATTGAATTTCTGGGATCTTGATTATTATGTGTCTGGGTGTAGCTCTGCTTTGCTTGTAGGTGGCTGGAGTTCTATATGCCTCATACATCTGACTATCATTTCCTTCTCCTATGCTTGGGAAGTTTTCTTTATTTTTGTGAATAGCCTTTGTAATTCCCTTGTTTTGACTCCTGGTTCTTCATTCACATTTTTTAATTCTTAGGTTATAGATCCTCTTGTCATCTTCTAGCCTTTGTATAGTTACTGCCTGTTTCCTTGTTTTTTTAAGTGATCTTTCCTTTCATGATTACACATTGCAAACCTATCTTCAAGTTTGATAGTCTATCCTTAGTTTCTTTCAAGCAGTCTTGCCAGCTTTCACTGGAGTTTTTAATTTCTTGATAATCTCCTTGAATCTGCTTCATGTGTTCTAGGTTTCTTTGTATTCTTCATCAAAAATTTCTCTCCTTTTTCGGGGTTCCTCCATTCTTCCATCTGTGTCTTCTTGAGAGGTGCTTAGCATTTGTTTTATTAATCTACTTATATCTTGCTTTACTTGATTTAGTATTTCAGTTTTGAGCTCATCTATGGGGTTCCAAGGATATCTCTTTATGTCCGCTGATGCCATGTTTGATATTACATGTTTGCTGCCCTCAATCTCTTTTGTATTTACCTCTCCTGGATCCATATTCTCAGGGTTTGGGGCTGGGGGCTTTTTCTTCTTTCTCTGGTCATGTTTTTGGTTTCTTCCATACAATGTATAGTGTAGTTCCCAGCCCCTTTCCTTGTTGGTTACCACTCCTCTGAAGTGCACTGACTAGAGGTTTCTGCCCTCTCCAGTTTGCTGTTAGTCACTGAGGTGCAAGAAGGGGCAGCTATGCTGGCCCCTTCCCTCTGAGCCAGTCAACTTTGGGGGGCCGTCACTGCATTAGTGCATGCTTCGCATAGGGAATCGGTTTTGGGATGACTTATTGGGTCCCAGTCAGGGATGTGACCCAGGCCAAGCAAATCCCACCAATCTGCTCTGGGAGGGGAGCAACCAACTGAAGTCACTGCCATTCCTAGGAGCAACCAACTGAAGTTACTGCTGTTCCTAGTTCAGGCTTGTCCTGCCTGACTCCAACATGCTGTCCAGTTGGTCATCCCTTTCCCATGGGAGGGTCTTATCCCCAGCACTCACCGCGCGTTAATGCCAGTCCCTCTCTGGCTCCATTCTTTGTTGGGCTCATGACCTCCGACTTCAGCAGGGCTGCAGTGTGATTTCACTGCAGCTGTGGACGAGTCAC
>PVJX010015416.1:0-42573 GCA_004027295.1 Dolichotis patagonum | reverse complement strand
ACTTATACCTAAATTAGCCTTCTGGCTCAAGAAAACAAACTTAGTGCCTAAGTTCCCGGACCTCTCTTCTCATTTTTAATTCCCATTGAAAGGAACAAAGGCATATTAAAACAAAATTAGGAGCTCTCCCAAGCCAGCCGGTTGCTGCTGGCAGTCCTCCTGATCTTGTTTTGTGTGACAGGCTTTGGTTGTGGGAGTTCAGCTGGATGTGCTTCTTGATGTTGTTTGTTTCTAGCCGTCTTTGGGATGGGAGTTGGGGGAAGCTGGTGTTTCCTTCTCTTGAACGACCTGATCTCTCCCTTTCCTCTGCTCTTTGCTGTGTGTTCTAGTTTCTGACTTTCTTTATAAATTATACATTCATGTAGCCTCAGCTCTGCTCAGAGTTTTTCTTGATGCACCGAGTCCTAATGAGGGCTCCTGGGAGTGGGTGGCTCTGTCCTCAGACAAGCAGGGGAATAATGTGTGTTATGACATCAGTAGTGAGCCCTTCAGCTCGCTTGCCTGTGTGTGTTTCATGCACTCATTTGTTTATGTGTGAGCCCACAGGATGGATGGCTATGGCTGGGCAGCTTAACCTACATCGTTTCTTCATCCTGCACATGGTGACTTAGATGTCAGGAACGTCATTGTAGGAATTCGGATTCTAGTTGGTCATACCAACTAGACACACCTGCGTCTTTTAAAAAAATAGATGACTTTTGTAAAATCCGTTAAGTAGAAAGATGCCAATAAAGAAATCCCCGTGGTTTGGTTTGAATTCTTTGGAAAGTGACAATCAGGGGAGTGGCCCGTGTGTGCATAAACAGGTCTGCAGGTCGTTATGTGCAATTCTGAGCCACAGATCTCCAGCCCTGGGATGTTTCCATAACACATCTGGGGCAAAACTTGGTCTGAACTTGGATGAGGCAGTTATAGTCTTTATTTATTCAGTGGAGGCTGAAGCTTGGTGTATTTCACTGTGAAAATGTTAGTACATTTGAATACAAGTGTTACTCCAGACCTTTCTGGGTATCTCACATGACATATGGTCTGGGAACTAGGTTCTGGATTTTTCCTTTCCTGAATCTAAAACTATTGTAACTATTTGCACAAATGTAGATTTTGTACATGAAAAATATAAGGCATGCCTTGAAGACAAGCCCTACTGTCTTTTGCAACAAAAATTGATTTAAGACCTGGTTTTATTTCGGGGGAATACATTAGGTGTCTGATTTAAGGATATTTAGTTATCTTTTGCCTAATTTTGGAATCAAATTGCTAGCTAGATATTGAACCAATACCTAGGTCTATGACTGCATTCTTGAGTTTTTTCCTTTTCTTCAGCAGTACAGTGCAGGCTTTTGGGTTAGGTATGTACTGTATAAGCAAAGATGAATCAAATGGATTTCTTCCATGTCTCTCCATCCTAGTAGCATGGCTAGCTTTACTCTTTCTGTGTGAGGGCCAGACTGCTCCCTTTTACTGCAGGCAAAGAGAAATTGTCTCTGTACCATTTGATGAGTTTGGAAGATGCACTGGTGGCAGGTATGCTAAAGTAAGGCCCTCTAGCATCTCATAGGACTGACCTTTGTCTAAGGATCTTGTAACTTACTGAGAATTTTTTACTTTAATCAGGGATGTTGGGAATGCTGTACTCCCTCCCTGACAGAGAAGAAGCAGGCATACCCCCCACTCAGAGCTTGTCCTAAGATCAGCTCCTCTGCTCATCTCCTTGATCCTTCTCTAAGTTATGGACATCACTACCCAATCATGGCCCTTTAGTGAGGATTAATGGGGATCATGCTCTCAGGCTGCAGGGCACAGTGCCTGTTAGGGTTGGGCACTTAATAAATGGAGGCCATTACTACTCAGACGTGTTGGGATGGAGCCCAGAACCCGGATGTGAACTTCCTGACAAATTACTGAGCAAGTTCCAGCCCAGAAAAGTGTTCTGCCCCTCCCTCCAGGGTCTATAGGGCTGTGGATATTGGGAGGGAACGTGCTGTCAGGCCAGCCCCAAGCAGTGGCCAACAGAGTTTGCCCAGGGAGTGGCAGATAGTTGTAGTCCTTTAGTTGTGCCACAGACAGTTTCTTCATCTGAAACTGTGAAAAGAACATAATGTCATTGTAGGGATGTTCACTGAAGATTAAGGACAAAATGGGAAATCAGAATGGAAAAGTTCTGCTGTGGTGAAGCAGATGGTCTGCTGTATCCATGGGACTGTGTTCCAAGATCACTGTTGATGCCTGAAACCGTGGGTCACACTAAGACCTGGACAGGCTGTGTTTTTGTTCCTGTACATCTATACTTATGATAAGGTTTAATTTGTGAATTAGGCACAGTAAGAGATTAACTACAATAATGTAGTAAGAGAAGAATTATAACAGTGCACTTTAATAAAAATTATATGAATGTGGCTCTCTCAATATGTTATTATAGTTTTATTCTTCATTTAAAAAAAGCACTTTATGGCCTCTTCTTGGCAAACTTAATTGCCAGCACCTCTACTATTGCATTTTAGGCCAATATCGAGTAAAATAAGGGTAAATGGGACACAAGTACCGTAAACCTCAGTAGTTGCTCTGAAAACTACTGCTATGTGGCTACTGGGTGAGTAGCATATAAGTTCTGGCTACCCATCCTGATTTACAGGATGAAATTTTCATTATGCTTCTCAGAGTATTGCACAAGTTAGAATTCATGAGTTGTTTATTCCCGAGATTTTCCATGTACAGTTCACCCATTTGACTTGAAGCTGAAGAGAGGGAAGCTGCGGGCAAAGAGAATGCCTGTAGTTTAAACACGCTATATGGGTTGCCTTCTTCATGCAGTTGTCTTGCGAGGACTTCAGGCAAAGCCTGCATTTCCCTCAGGAAGATGCTTGGGACTTGCTGCAGGGTGGGCGCTATGCCTTGCTGAGATCTATGGTTCCATGCTGCAAAGGAGCAAGAAACATGTGGGCTTGAAACTGTACTAAGCACGTGTTAGCACTTGTCCATTGTGACTTCAGAGAGGTCACAGAAAGGTTCCCGTGAAACTTCTTGTTTTTCGCAGCTAGCTTGTCTTCAAAGACTGAGGAAAAAATTCAGTCTTTGTCATGTATCATATACCAGCATAACATCTGGATGGATTAACCGGTCAAATATAAATGGCAGATGACCAACAAATACAATGACTTTTATTTTGTGTTCTGCTTGAATTTCGTCCCTCCTGACAGGACAAAGGGACCGTGTCTTTAGGTTCAGAGCAAGAGGATTCTGGTACCTATCTGAGGAACATGCTCTTCCCATCCGTATGTTATTGAGGAAGGGGTGCAGTTCCTGTAGAAAGAGTGTTGGAAGAGGATGGGCTGAAAGCCTTCCTTTTCTCTACAGAACTTTACATTCTGTGCTCAACCGGGGAACTTTACTTTGATGTGATAAAGATTATACTTAAAAACAGCAGCTGTCATCATTTTCAATGATGAAACATGACAATCTCATTAAAATCAAGCACAGAGATCTCCACTGTCATTCTTTTGTAATTTTTAATAGCATTATTTTAGAAGTTCTGAATAATATGAGAAGACCTAAAATGGAAACGAGCAATGGCCTGTTGGAAAGAATGGAACAGACTATCATTTTTCATAGTGTAATAGTGTCATGGTGTGCATAAAATCCGAAGAGAACCACCAGAGAGGGTTATATGTCATTGAGAATTTAGTGAAGTGACTAGACATTGTCCTTCCACATGAGTGGATATCAATAGGTAACCGGTAGAGACAAGTATGTGTATTTCCTCAGATACTCATGAAATATTTAGGGGTAATTTTAAGATATGTGTGGGACTTCTGATGAAGGCTACTATAAAACACTGAAAAAGTTAAAAGGAGACGAATAAATGCAGACACATTCTATGTGAAGAATATTGTGAAGGTGTTACTTATCAACTTTGATTAAATATTTGATTTAAATAAGTGCAGGGTCATTCCAAATCCCAGTGGGATTAAAATTGAATAAGTGATTAACTTTGGAAAAATAGATGAAGATAAAATAGCTAAGTAAGCTTTAAATTTTTTTTTTTGAGGAGGAAAAACTGGTTCTTGCAAGTATTATGAAAGGTAAAGCTGAATTGTTTATATCAGCACAACACTAGAGGAAGTATTGGTTGATGAATTAATTACCCAGGTCTGTGTGAGAATTAACATAAGCTGAAGGAGCCCTGAAACTTGTGAGTTGAGATGGAGAGTACTTAATAGGATTTGGCACAATGAAGTTAGTTTCCTGAAAGAAAAAAATCAGTCCTCACCATGCATTGTATACCAATATAACATCCAAATAAATTAAAGGCCACTTGTAAAACAAAAATTATACACTAGTTGGGGATGTGGTTACCTGCACCACAAAAAATAAGTAAATAAATTTAAAAAAATAGGTCAGAATGTTCATGTTCATTCCTTGAGTAGCTGGTCTGTGCCAGGTTTGTGTTCAGACACGATGGCAGGACTGAGCATTTTAGAACCTAGGTGCTTCCAGTGGGAAGACACCCAAGGCTCTGCCCTGATGGAGTAAAGTGTGATACAGGAGGTGTTCAGGGAGGGTCTGAGAAATGGATGTTTGTCCTGAGGCCTGAGGAGAGTCAGGCTGTCTGGAGGTTGGAAAGTGCCAGACAGAGGCCTGGAGTGAGGGTCAGGTGGCCATGCTGATTGTCCTGAAGGACACAGAGCTACTGCTGGGGTTTAATGGCATATTCTGCAGCTCCCCAATAGCTCTGGGACCAATGTAAACAGAGCAGCAAGCTGCTGTGTTTACAGCCTGGTCTGCTGCAGCTGTAGCCTCACATACATGTGCAGTGGGACTGAAGCCCAGGCAGAGCTGGCAGTGGTTTGAAAGGTGCTTGATCAGGAGACAGTGATGAGGATGAGGAGGATGCAGTGATGCACTGAGTATGGAGTGCTGGTGGCTGGAAGGAGGAAGGACTAGTGTCTGACTCACAGGCTGTCTGCCCTCTGAATGGCATCTCCAGCCCTTTCCCTCTGGAGGTTTATTGCTTTTATTTACTGATATACTCGTAGCACCTGCAAATAGTGTCTAGCAGCTAGCAGGTGCTCAGTGTTTTTTGACAGTGAGTGGGTAAAGGATGCCTTCCAGATTTTTCTGGCTTGAACAACTGGTAGGTGGGGCTGTTTCCTAATATTGGAGTACCCAAGAGGGAGCAGGTGTGGAGGCAGGCACAGCAGGTGACAGCCAAGTGTGTCAGTGTGTCAAGAAGCAGAAATCAAATGGCAAACACCAAACAAGGGAAACATTTCCAATTTGTAAGGTAAACACCATCTTTGATATGTAAAGAATACATGAAAGTTACTTGGAAAATGTCACTAATGTAAGTGGCACGAATGTGAGTGGACAATTCACAAAATATGCACCACCTGTGCAGATGCACCTGGGGCAGTGTCCAGCCTTGACTGCTACTGCAGGGCACAGCCTAAGTGGGCAGAGCAGTTTTCCTCATGAAAGCTGACCATGTCAGATGATAAGCATGGCAGTAGACTGGACGGATTTGTGTAATTTTGCAAAGGAACTTAGTGGACTGTATCAGGTGCTTTAAAATGTTTGTATCTTTTGATGGGAAACTCTGTTTCTGGAGTTAACGATGACGCCTGAGAAAAGCCACTCCTGCCATGCACCCGTCCCCGCATGCCCACCTTATTCTGAAGCGTGATGTTCAGAAACATACTAACTTGGGGCACAGGTAACAATGCTGATAGGGTGGCTGGAGATTGGGGGTGTGGTGTTGGGTGTTCTAGGGTCAATTGTGGGCTGGGAAATGTACCTATGAATCTGTGTTGAGATGCGTTTTTCTGTTGTGCTTCTAGATGAAGACAGTCAGCGTGGCCTTAGTTTTGTGCCTGAACGTCGGTGTGGATCCCCCAGACGTGGTGAAGACCACACCCTGTGCACGCTTGGAATGTTGGATTGGTAAGTGCCAGCCCTCTCTGTGGCCTGTTGGTATAAATCTGAGGATTTTATTTCTTCTTGGAGTTATGTCAACCTTTAAATAATTTTGTATGTATTCATCTGTATTTTGTAGAAGAGAATGTGTTTTAAGGAAAGTTAATAAAGTATTGATCATGAGTTCTATAATTTTTTCCTTTTAAATTTTCTCTGTATCTGGCACACAGTCATAGCTACACACACCTTAAAAATAGAATGACTGGTAGCTGCATGCAAGTGTTTATTGAAAAGGTGAATCAAGGCGTTTCGAGTAGAGCCTCGAATAATACTTGGTAGAGTGCAGTAGCCAGTGACTGTTGAGTGCTTACATTGTGTCATGCACTCTTTGTAGCACCTTACTTTCATTAACTCATTCTGTCTCCGAGGTGACTCTGTGGCAGACTCTGTCACTAACCTGCATTTTAGAGGGTAGGAAGCGGTATAGCTGTGACCTGAACCTATGCAAAGTCTAGAGACTAGGCTATGTTTTAAAAATGAAATTGTGGTGTAAAATGCCACTCTTGCCATGTTTAAATATACAGGGGCACGGAGTACACTCACATTGTTGTGCAGCCGTCACTGCCCTCATTCAACACCCCAGCTGCAACTCTGTGTCCACTACAAAACTCTACACTCTCATCCCTAGCCCTTAAAACTCCTTCTGGGGAACCCGCTCGGGACCCCTTTTTCTGTCTCTCTCTCAGACAGAAGCTTTCTTTCTCTCAATAAATATATTCTACTCTTAACCTCCCTTGTTCCTAAAATTTATTCTTCGCTTTTAGAGAACATGAACTCACACCAGACATAGTAGCTCAGGAGTTTCATTCCCTGTATCACTAGGCATAATCCCAAGGACGCCCAGGGAGGATTTCTAGCAATAGACTAAGTTCAGATATTTGTGCCGCTGCCTTGATGCACACTCACAAATAAATGTTATATTGACATCAGTTTTTTTAACACTGAAGTGTCTCTCCTGAGAGTAAACCGTAACATCCCTGGCAAAGGCAAAAAGGATACTTTATTGAAAAGCAGGCATCATAAAATAATAAAGCCTGCTATAAGGTGATAAGTAAATATTAGTTAACAAATTTCCTTAGAACTGTTAAGAAATACTAACTTCTGAATTCTCCAAATACCCAGGAAACTCTTAGATAAGAGAAATAGTGCAGTAACTCTTTATGTTAGGCCTTGTCTAAGATAAAGTCATATTAAATTGTATAATCAGTAACAGTAAAATTCTTAACCTTTGAAGAAATGGTTTAACAAATTAATAGTACATAAGAAATTGAAATTATTTCATATTTATAATTTTTAATATTATGTTATATAGTTTCATATTTATAATGAATTATAAACATTCAAAAGGGATTCTTTCACAAAATAATTCTGAATTCATTAATGTCATTCAAAAGATATTTGTTGAACACTTGCTATGTGTCAGTTACTTTTCATCTGGTGCAAAAAGCCCCCCAAAAGACTGAGAGTGGCAAGGAAAGGAAAATAGGAAAGCCAGGAAGAAGAAAACTAAGGAAAGAAGGTATTTAGCACTGCATGCTAAAATTTACTATAAAATTACAAATAGCAGTATTTCACTGGCTCCCAAATGAACAAAGAGAAATAGAACAAACAAGCATATAAAATAAACATGAGTATACCTGAGCGTTTCTTTATAACACAGGTGAAATCTCAAATCAGTCAAGAAATGAGTCAATAAATTGTGCTGGGAAAATTGATTACATTTTTGGGAAAAAAATAAAATTGAGCCCTGTTCAAGCTTGTGAACTTGCTGGGCATAGTGGCATACATCTGTAATCCCAGCACTGGGGAGGCTGAGGCAGGAAAACAAACAAACAAACAAACAAACAACTCCCTTCCACCTCTTGTCTCCATAAGCTTGTAAGGATCACAGATAATTGTCATAGCACAACATTTGGCTTTTGTTGTCTGGCTTACTTCACTTTGCAGTACCCTAAAAGGTCATCTAGGTTGTGGCATGTGTCAGAACCTGTTGCCTTTCTAAGAGTGAATGATACTTTGTTGTGTGGATGGCCCACTTTTTGTTTATTCACTTGTCACCATTGGACATTCAAGATGTTTTCACCTGTTAGCTATAGTGAACAGTGTTGCCCAGAACACCAGTATAAAAGTGCCTGTTTGAGACACTGCTGTCAGTTCTGTGTATATATCAGGAAGTGGAATTGCTCTATCACATAATGAGTGTAGTTTTAAATTTTGAGTAACCACTCTACTGTTTTCCACAGTGGCAGTACTGTTTGATGTCTCTGCCGGGAGTGCACAACGGTTCTAATTTCTAATCTTTGCTGCTTGTAATAGCCATCCTAATGGATGTGAGGTAGTATCTTGTGGTTCTGATTTGCATTTTCTGAGAAATTGGTGATGATGAATATTCTTGTGATTGTTGGCCCCTAGCCCATTTTTGAATTGGGTTGTTTGTTTTGTTGTTGAGTTGTAAATGTTCTTTATATATTCTGGATATTAACCCCAGATGTGTGACTTGAAACTGCTTCCTCCCATCTGAGCATGTGTTCTTTGGTATGATACACTGTATCAGGTTTATTGGGATGTAGTTGATACGCAGTGCAACTCACTTTTTTGGCTGTAACATATTTCTTTGAACTGCATGTGACAAAACATGCAGTACATTTGTGCTGAAATACCATCAATGTGCAGAATATTTCTGTTGTATCAAGAGAGCTCCCCCATTCACCTTTGTGGTCAGTCCCCTTCCTTTCCTTAATTCCTAGCGACCATTGATGTAATGTCTGTTCCTGACAGACAACAGGTGAAGGGAATTTTGTCATCTATAGTTTTGTGTCTTGTGTCCTTCCCTGAGCAGAGTGTATATGAGAGCCATCCATGAAATGGTATGCATCGGCACCTCTTCTGCTTATGTCATTTATGTGCATGTGCCATAGTTGTTTACCCATTTACCTATTGATGGAGCTTTGGGTTATTTCCAGTTTTTGACAATTATGAAGTTTCTGCAAGTACTTGATCTTTTGTGGATGTATTTTCTTTCTTTTTTTTTTTTTTTTTGGTACCGGGGATTGAACTCATGACCTCACGCTTGCCAGGCAGGCACTTAAGCCACTGAGCTAAATCCCCAGCCCGGATGTATTTTCTTTTGGATAGATATTTAGGACTGGGATTGTTAGGTCGTATATTAAGGATATGTTCAATTTCTTTTTTAAAATATTTTTAGTTGGATTTCTATTTTGTTCCTACAACCCAGCAGTTTCATTCCAGAAAAAAGAGAAAGTGTTTCTATGTTCAGAGTTTTTTTTTGTTGTTGTTGTTTGTTTGTTTTTGAGATAATGCCTCACTATATTGCTCAGGTTGGCCTCAGATTTGCAGCAGCCTTCTTGCCTCAGCCTCCGGAACACTGGGATTACAGGTGTGTACCACCATGCCTGACTCCCATGTTCAGTTCTTTAAGAAACTTTCAAACTGTTTTTCACTGCACTATTTTGTATTCCTACAGTGTATGAGAGTGTGAGTTCTGATTGCTCTACATCCCCACAAGCACTTGATATTGTCAGTTTCTAAAAGATTTTTTTTAAAATGAGGCAAAAAAAAAAAAAAGTCTTTTGTGGTCTTTTCATGTTTGCCAGTCTGTGGACCATTTCTTTTATAGATTTTTTTTCCTTAGGCTCTTGTAGTGCAGTCCAGGCTGACCTTGAACTGTCTGTGTTGTACAGGTTGGCTTTGAACTTGGAATTATCTTGCCTCAGTGTCTCCAGCACTGGGATTATAGGTGTGCATCACTGTACCCAGGCAGGGACTGTTCTTTCATGTGAATGAGTCTAATTTTCTACTTGGTGTCATAGTCATTCTGCTGGAAGACCTCCTTTCACTTTGCCTGTGCTGGTGGTCCGCAGGCATTGAATTGCCCCAGATTTTTGTTTGAAGAATTGTCTTTTTATTAGAAGATTTTTCTTGTTTATAGAGTTTTATGTTGATGTATTTCTTTCCATGCTTTGATACAGTCATGTGCTTTCTGGCTCAGTTTTTGATGGGAAGTTTGCTGTAATTCCTGTCTTTATGTCTCTGTATATTTTCTGTCTCTTCTGATTATCTTTGAGATTCTCTTTCAATGTTTGAATTTTTAATAATTGCTCTGTGACATAACTGTTTTTTTTTTTTTCCTGTTTAGGTTTGGGGTTTTATTCTTCTTGAGGTTCTTTAAGATTCTTGGAAGTGTAGTTTGATGTCTTCATTTTGGTCCTAGGGCTTAGAACCCATGTTTTCTCTGTGGTGGCCAGTCTCTGCCTGGTCATCAGTACAGAATTCTGTGCCCAAGGCCTTTTCTGTCCTCTTCTCCAAAGTGGGCCTTTTTGCCTCTTCTCACAGCTTTCCCCGTCGTCTTTACCTGCGTCTTGGAGTTTCCTGTACCCAGCCTGAGCAAGATAGTCTTGTCTCCCTTTGTCCTCAGGTGCACAGAGTCCAAGCCTGTGTTATGGATCTTCTAATTTGCTTTTTTTGGATTCTGGCTTTTGCTGCTGGAGGAGGCAGGTGGGCCCAGGGTGGGAGAGTATTCCTTGTCTGATTCCATGTCTGGATGAGTGTCAACTGCACTGTGGAACTGTGCTCTGCAGGCTGGCCCTCGCTGGAGCAGCGCCTGTCCTGCCTCCACCACAACCCCAGGGCCCTCTTCCACATTTCTTCACAGCAGCATTGGTCTGTTTGTGCTGCCGTAACAGAATACCTGAGGAGGGGTACTTTATCAGTAATGTCATCACTCACAGTTCAGGAGGCTGGGAAGCCCAAGCCCAGGGTGTTGGTGGCTTGGTGCCTGGTACCCATGTCCTGAGGAGCTGGGCTAAGTGTGTGCTCTCCTGGCTCTGACACAGCCAGCAGCCGCGCTCACCTAGCCCTGCTCCCTCCTAACCCTGCTCCTTACCCCTCTGGCTGTTTAAGGATGATGTTTTCCTTCCTGGAAATGACTCTTTTCCCCCAGAGAAGCAGGGGAGAGGCTGTTTTGTTTTATGGCTGACATTAAATGCTATAGCAGTAATACAAAACACAATCCCGCTGAACAATGAAATGTGCCCGTTTTTGTGGGGAATACTGTCTGTGTCTCAAAGAGTATAAAAAAGCTGAATGCTGAATGGGAAGAAGTGTAATTTAGCTAAGAATTTTTTTATTTGCTAGCTAGTGATAGCCATGTATCAGGAGAGATAAGAATGCCAGAGGTTTGTAAGGTACACGGAGATTCTCTTATTCCAGGGAATGATTTGGGTGGCACTTTGTTGTCTCTGTGTCTGTCTTTCTGTCTGTCTCTCTCCTCCCTTCCCCTCTTTTTCCACTCTTTTCTCTCTTCCCCTCCCCTGTACTAGCCCCTCTACCCCTCTCTCTTCTCTCCAGGGTCTCATGCAGGCTAGTCAAGTCTTCTACCACTGACCTATACCCCCCCTCTTTTTTCTCTTACTTCTGAGTAAGAGATTATAGGTGTGGGGTTATAGGCATTCTTGCCTTAATTCACAAGTGGGCATTAAGAGAGCCTGTGCAGATGTTAGCCTGTGCTAACGTAATGATCTCTTCCCTTCTCTTCTCTTCTCTTCTCTTCTCTTCTCTTCTCTGTGGTACTAGGGGTTGAGCCCAGGACTTCTGTGCTCCTTCCTCTTTCCTTTTGAGACAGAGTCTCTAAGTTGAAGTTACTATGTTTTCCTGTACTGTGCTTAAACTTGCAGTCCTTTTTTTTTTAAATTTTATTTTATTTTAAAAGGGAGTAAAATTAAACACAACAAAACAGAACAGAATGGGACATAAGAAAGCATAAATTTCAAAGCTAGACAACCAGAGATCTTCACTATCTGTCATATTGTCTCTTGTTTTCGTCCAAATGGTTGTCCTTATCTTTGCATATGGAAAGCTCATACTAAATAACATAGCCAATCTTTTCACAAGATGTGTAGTTCACTGGCTCCCACTTGCTAGGCAGGGGAGAGGGGGACACAGGACCGGGGACAGGACACATGAGATGTCTGATTCTCAGCCCACACACAGGCAGGATCACAGTCACCCCTCCAGAGACGGGAAGAGTTCCTTGTTTTCCCGGCACCCTGAGTCAACTGCGTGGCACCAGGGTCTTTCTCCTTCAGGCTGCCAAAAGTCTGCCACACTCTCAGTTGCCCCCAGAGAGGGGGGGACTTGCAGTCCTTTTGCCTCAGCCTCCCATAGTGGTGAGATTACAGATGTGTGCTGCCCCATCTAGCTGATATTGATGGTTGCCTCCTGTATAGCTCTGGTGATTATAGAAGACTTACACAGACTCTGTTGTTGACCAGTGAACCAGTCATCAGGTTGGTCAGAAAATCACTCTGGTTGGTGGACAGGTGCTCAAGTGGAGATCACATTTTAATAAGCATGGTGGTGAACACAGAAGAGCTGTGGGTAGCACTCAGGCTTTAGCTGGAGAGATTAGACTGGCCACTGAGGACTGTGGGAGATCAACATCAAGTGGCCTGGAGCTCAGAGTGCTATGGAAGGAGCGCCATGTGGGCTAGTAGGGAGGCCAGAGCAAAGCTTGGAACAGCAGACTGAGCCCACTTCTGGAGGGGCTGCAGTTAACACCCCTGTTGGGCACCCTTTGCACTGGGGGTCATTGGTCCCCATTAACTATGACCATTGGCTGCTTTTGCCCTCCTGGCACAGCTGTGGGCCACAGTAAGCACAGCTGAAACTTTTGCTCTTTAGAACTCACCATTCAAAACCCTCTTTGCTTTGTGAAGTTGCACTGTAGTCTTCGGATCATATCTCCAATTCCTTCTCTGAGAGAGGGTGGCATATTTGCTTAGATCCTCCTCCCTCGCTTCTTTCAGGTTGAGCCTTGTGGCAACCATAAGGCTGTTTTTTAAAATGGGGTACTTCAGGCATCCCTGCAAATCTGTTGGGAATCCCTCAGGCTCCTGGTTCTGGTGTAACAGCCATAAATAACACAGTAACGTAATTTATTTTTTAGCCACATGGGAAGTAAGGCTTGATGGGTAGGACACAGTCAGGTGATAAAAGACTGCTCCTGTAGAATTTCAGCCCCTGCTTCAGGACCTTAGACACTCAAGGGCTGCAGGTCCGGCCACTACCAGAGCAGTCTTTTTTGGTTCCTTGTAGCCGCATGGCTCCAGGCTTTGTCCTTGAGTTCTGAGAGGAGACATGCCCCTCACTCTGCATACTTTGTGCACACCTTATAAAACATAGATACTCTGATTAGTAAAGTATGGTCATTAAAAGCCAGTCCTAATTTCAGATTTTTTTTTTTTTTTTTGTCTTTTGAGACAGGGTTTTGCTGTGCAGTTCAGGTTGGCCTTGAACTTACTTTATAGCCCACACTAGCCTTGAGCACGCAGTGATCCTCCTGCCTCAGCATCCTGAGTGCTGGAATTATAGGCATGCTCCACCACATCCGGCACCAGTCCTAATTTCAAAGTAACCCTGTTGCCATTATGTATTTTCTCAATCAAAAAGTAGTCATTCAGAGTTACAGCACTAATTAGTGGTAGAGTCCTTGAAAGCCATACAGAGAAATTTACACTTGATTCAGCAGGCAGTACTCAGTAAGTCAATTAGCAAATGTTTATTAACTGTCTACTTGATACAGGGACAAAAACGTACAAAGATTCTTTGAGCAGTAAGCTCTGTATATTATCTTTGAATTTTAAACATAATTTTTATTGATGTCTAGTCTACCTATAGAAGAATGCACCTAACTCAAGTGTAGAATTTGGTAAATTTTCCCACATTCATCCATGAAATCCAGCCCAAGAACAGTGTTAACAGTAGCCTAGAAACCTAGATGTGTCACCTTCCTTTCGCTAGCCATCGCCACGTTCTGCGGCTTATGCTCCTGTTCTTACCTGCACCTGACCCGAGGGCCGTGCTCGGCGCCCCTCCTTGGCTGGAGGTTAGCCTGTCCTGTCTAGGTGGCCCTCCCGCTGGCTGTCCTCTTCAAGCTCAGGACCAGGCTCAGGAGCCCTGAGCAGTAGGCATCTCTCAGGGATACCGTAGAGTGCAATGTGAGGAGGGTGCGCACATGCGCCTGGGTGTGGCCAGCAGGAAGTAGAAAGAGAGAACGCTGCATCTTTACTCTGCTCAGATCCATCTGTGCCCCCTGATGCCTTGGACCAAGTTATTGGAGGGGTCAGACTTCAGCTTCTCTTGTGTTAGAGTTAGACTCACACCTTTTGATGTCAAGTTGTAAAATACAGAAAGGTTATGCTGAAAATCTTTCTGGTAGAGGAGAAGGTAGGAAAATTTATAAAAAAATTTATAAGAAGGAAAACATTTAATATAAATGCTAATTGTCATCTCCTTTTCTACCAACCCACTTCATTTACAGTTTCACTCACACACTTCCTCGCTATTGAGTTTATCAGTTCCTTTCCAGGTTTCCCTAAAACAGAAATCTAGGAAAGCATTGGAAGACAAGTGTTTATTAAGACAAAACTACAGTTTTAAATCTGTGTTCTCTCCACTTCACCTCACATTAGACTGATAGGATGGGCAGGAATATCCACCCAGGAATTTAATTTTAGTTTATTTAGATGATGTTTCCTTTAAAGTTAAAAACATCATTTTAGTTTTCCTTACTCTTTGCTGTATTCCTTCTCTTTTTTCTCCTCACTAGTCGCTGTCATATTCTGGGGAGGAATAAAGTTAATTGACTGCAGAGATACCTAGTAGATGAGCGGTGACAGTCCACTTAGCTGGTCCTGGCCTGATTCTAGGACTGGGAGGCAACAGTGGGGCCCCTGTCTCTGCTAATGAGGCCTCAGCATCTCTGCTGGGTGCTGTGAGGTGCACTGCAAAGGGCGGCCCACAACCCACTCTGGCCAGCACTAAGCAGTTGCTGTGGGCGAAGAGCTTCTGTCTCCCCAGGCGGGGGTGCAGGGGTTAAGCCTCAGGAACTCTCCTGCTGCAGTGCAGGACGTGAGAGCCACATGCACGCGGTGCCAAGAGCTGGTTCAGGTAGGGTGTAGGTGGGCCTGTCTTTCTATAGAGAAACTACTTCTGTTCTTCTGACCACTGGAACCGGAGCTGCATAGTCAAGTGCCACGGCAGCCGATGCTTCCCAGTCAGCTGTGTGCTGACTGCATCAGAGACCTGCCCTGGCCTTGTGCACAGCTATTTCTGTTTGTCATGGCGCTTTCTGCTTCCTTTGTGCATGTGCTTAGGTGGCCCTCATCTTTACTTTTCAGATCCTTGTTCTTCCCTTCCCATACTAGCCTTGTGGTTCAGGTTACTGTTGACTTGATGGGGTTGCTATCCTTATTTTGAGACCTTATAACTCTGTTTCTATAGAACAGAGAGAAATGAAGGTTGACATGTTATATTTATTTATTTTTGGTATTGGGAATCAAACTCCCGACCTTGTACTTGCCAGGCAGGCACTGTGCCAGAGAGCTGCATCCCTGTCCCAACATGTCATTTATTGTGGTTGATTGTAACACATTTAACACAAGTCTTCCAGAGATGTTAGTGAGAACCTGGTTTCCATCAAGTTGCCCTTAGCCAGAGCTGCTCATGGGACACTAGCCAGCCTTGTTGGAACTACAGCTAGAGTTTCCAGAAGGAGAGGGCCTGGCTTTTCTCTTTTGAAAAGTTCGTGACAACTGACATATTCATGGGTGCAGATGCCTCCTAGGTATAGAATCCTATTGATTAATGTTAGTTTTTTTTTTTTTATTTTTCGTCACAGTAATGCTGGAGCATGGCTAGAGCAGTCAAATGGGTACTAATAGCTGTATTAAGAAAAAGCTGTCCTCATTTCCCTTAGTGTCTTGGATTAGTTTTTTTTTTCTTTTTTCTTGTCCGTGTATGCTTTTTTCCTCCTGCAGTTACAAATTTTCTATTTCTAAGTTTTCTGTGAAACTGTAGTGAATTTAATTTTTACACATATTACAGATCTGTCAATTATTCCAGTGCTGAAACAGCATATTAGTTTTTTGTTTTGTTTTGTTTTTTGCAGTGCTAGGGTTTGAACCCAGGACAATCACTCTACTGCTGAGCTACATCCCTAGCCCTTTTTATTTTTATATCTTATTTTCAGACAGGATCTCATTCTGTTTCCCAGGCTGACTTTGAACTTGGCTTCTCTTGCGTCAACCTCCCAAGTAGCTGGGAGAATTTTACACAAGGGTATACTCTTGTTTTTGCTTTTTAAAAACACATGCTTCTTACTGCCCTGAGGTTCTTTGGTCTCTAGACCTGTATGTGGAACTTTCCTTTTTTTTTTTTTGGGGGGGGGGGAACTTTTCCAAACTCTTTTGCTTTCCTTACTTCCTTCCCCTTCCTTCTCAAATTTTCCTCCCTTCCATTTCCTTCTTCTTATTTCTTGGATCCTTTATTATTTTGTTTCGCAAGAAAAAGAGCACAAGATACAGATTTTGTACATGTTTGTGTGTCAAGAAAGACTTTTATTTCCTCGAAGTTGAATATTAGACTGAAATTATCTTCATGGGAACTTCTGAAAGGATTGCTCTATTTTGTCTGGTTTTCAGTGTTGTTAGGAAGCCCAGAGCTTTTCTAATTCCAGATCCTTTGTATGTGATCTGATTTTTCCCTGAGGGTTTTGTCCTCAAATTTTAGTAGTATGATTATGATGTGTCTGGATGGGGATTTCTTTGGGCTTCCCTTGTTTGTAGTTCCTGAACTTCTTGCATCTATTTTTGTCTTTTGACAAATTTGGGGAGTTTACATATTACATTCACCAGTCGGGGAATTTGATGGCAGATACAGTCCTTTTATCATTGCCCATAAGTCTCTTTTCCTGGGAGCCATTAACTTTCTATGAAATGGGACCTTTCATTCTTCTGTGAAAGTGGGGTTTGCAGGGAGTGGCCAGGTGAATGGGAAAGACTGGCTGATGAGTGCCTGGAAAGTAGTGCTTGGAGGAGATACTTTGGATCTGGTGAGGCAGAATTCTGTTAGGTACATGGAAAATAAGGAGACTAAGAAACAACGCAGGGATGCCCAGAAATAAACGCTACCTAAAAGGTACAGTTTTGATATATTCATTGGCTCAACATCGAATGTTTCCATGGATATATCTTAAAACACAAAATATTAATTTAATGTAAATGTGATGTAGCTCTGTTGGGAGAATAGGGCAGGGGGTGGGGTGGTGCTGAGAATAGAAGAGAGAAAAATACTAAGTACCATGAAAGAGGGGTTGTTGATAATGTCTGATATGGAAAATCAGGAAATAACAATCTAAGCATAGATATCTAGGGAAAGGGAAGAAAATGTCAGAAGTGTCAGCCAGTCAAGTTGGAAGGGGTGGCTTCTGAAGCTGCGACAGCTGCTTTTTGGTTCAAAGCCTTGTCTTGTGCCCTGACTTCCTAAGCTAAGCATGTGTGCATAATTAAGCCTGGAAGCCAATGGAAAGGCTCCACTTCCAGGGAGCATTTGAACATATGAGAGGGTGGGGTGCTTAATACTCAGCACAGACCCTTTGGACTGTACTGCATTGGTGAAGAACAAGTTTCCACAGGGAGGAGCAGTCTAACTTCTTCCATGCGTTCTAATTCTGCCAAAGGCAATGCTTGCTGCCATTCTCACACTGGAGTATGTGGGGCCCGAGGAGTTCCTGAGGTTGCTCTGTTTTTGTAATGCTATCAAGATGTCATTTGCCCATTCCCCTGTGTTGACACCTTCATTGATGGTAGGCAAAGAAACTTCTTCTGGAGCCTTATGGAGGATCAAGGGAATCACTCTGAGCTCTGTGCTGCTGGTCATTTGCAGTTAAAAAAAAAAAGAATTTGATTTGTAAGAGTTCCCCCTTGATAGGACAGAAGACCATATTAATTTTCTTAAATTTCAACTACGGAATGCACATTTTTAAAGGTTTCTGTGTGATGAATGGGATGTTCATGTGCTGTTGCTTAGTGGAGGGGCTGCTGGCTGGAGCAGCAGGTGCGGCTGTTGGGGAGCGGCAGAGGTGGGAGACCGTGCTTTGGCAGGTGCACCTGGCTGACAGTGGGGCTGGTCTGGGCAAGGCAGCCCCTCTGCAGCAGGTGCAGTGGGAGCTGCGCTTATGCTCTTTTTTCACATGAAGGAGTGACACAGACCTGGGTGTTTGGTGGGAAAATAAACAAAGGGAGCCTGTCATTTTGCCAGTGATAAAATATGAGATTTCAGATAAAAAGTTAGGATTTGGAAGACTTTTCTGATGAGATCATGGTGATATTGTTGTTATTATTATTTTTAATACTAGGGAAGGTCAGCAAAGCTCATTGAACTAATGTTTTCAAATGGTCAGTGCCCAGCACTACAAAATCATCCCTGAGTGAGGTAGCCATTTAAGGTTCCACAGGACCAGTCCCCATTCATTGACATGGCTTTACGTACTACATTGCAAGTAATCTTAAAGGGGCTACTGGTTGTTGAATTTTGATGTTGTGTCAAAGGAAATATCCTGACTATTCCTACACTTAAATACCCCTTTCTTTATTAGTGATAAATATTTGTGTGAAGGGAGATTTTCCTGACAGGTCTTAACTGAAATCTCATAGTGCAACAGATGAGTACAGAAAAAGATTGGAGGGTCTGGGCATCTCTTAAACCTAATACTACAGAAGTTTGCAAAAATGTCAGCAGTGTTACTGTTCTTACTAAATGTGAGGAACTGTACCTATATTTCAGTATAATTATTCATGTTATAATACAGTGGGTTTATTACTTTTTAATGAGTGAATAAAAACATTAAAAGTTTTGTTCACCTTAATTTCTAATGTATCAAATACCAATAGATACCTTTGCATAAATAAAAGCATGTTGAATTCCTCAATCATTTTAAAGAGTAGAAAGGGGGCCTAACACTGGGCAAATCCGAGAACTTTTGGCTTTGAATTATTGTCACTAGAAGCCACAATAGAAGTTGCAAACCAAGGGTATATATGTATGTTTATAAAACTGATTTTTTTTTTCTTGGTGGGAGAATGTAGGTTATAAATGAAAATTATTAAAATGTGTCCTTCGTGGTCCCTTCCTTTCTTTTTCCTGCCCTTGCATCCAGGATCCTGTGTGATCCCTATAGGGAGTCCCTGTGTCAGCGTCTCTATCCTGATAGAAGAACAACTAATCCTTCCCTTGAACATGGCACCGGAGTAGAAATAAGGGTTCGGGAAAGTGGTAGGTGCTGAAATACAAGCAAACTTGATTAGAAGGGAAACAATCCTGGTGGCAGTGGTTTTAATAAAACCATTTTGTGGCCATTAGCAGGTCCATATGGGGTTAAATGCAGCTAAACCTGAAGTCACATTGGTGACATTGAAGTGAGTATAGAAGAGGAATTTCCTGGAAAGAGAACTTTGGTAGTGGAGGAAGCACGTGTGTAAAGAACTGTTTCCTTTTCAATTCTTCTGCAGATCCTCTGTCAATGGGTCCTCAGAAAGCCCTGGAAACCATCGGTGCAAATTTACAGAAGCAGTATGAGAACTGGCAGCCAAGGGTAAGCTTGGTGTATTTCACGTTCCTTTTCTTTCTCGCAGGGAAGCTTCAATTCCTTGGTCACAGACTCTCTTTGAGTTCAAGCTAGAACTCACCTCCTATTTCCAAGCATTGTATGCTCCTTGCACACCTGCATGCCATCTCCTAGCCTGTTGCTGTATACACACATTGTTTGTAGTGACAGCTCATGCATTATGGTGAGCCATGCAATAGGTAGTCTGTTATGAATTTTCCTCACAGAATCTTCTGAAAACAGATCTTTCATGTTGTTCTTAAATTATGGGTTTTGTTTTGCACAGAAAATGAATTTTTAGTAACTCTTCTCTAATCCCAGCTAGGTAGAGCTGTATCCTTCTTGTCTTCTGTTTTCAGACAGGAGAGAGAAAAGTAACCAGTGTTCAAAGGATGACACCTATTATGCACTTAGACTTTGATTCGGAAGGTAGATTTCTTTTTAGGGAGTCAGTTACCAATTAGTGTTTTTTTGTTGCTTATATTTTATTGCTAGCTTGCTTGCTTGCCTGCTTTTCTTTTTTATTCTTTTCTTTTCTCCCTTACTTCTCTCCTGCCTTTTCCCTTCCTTTCTTTTATAAGAGTGGCAGAGAATATAACTCTGTCATGTTGCCTTTAAAATCTAGGTATTTGTAAACTACCCAAAGACCTGTTTCCTTTATCCCTTTTTATAAACCAGCTTGAAGTCCTATTAAATTTAATAGAAATTTAGACATTTGGCATGTTTATGGAGGTGCTTATGTTACATCCAGCTTTGTGTGACTGCCTGATTTTGATATTATCTGTACGGAGTGTTAGGAAGAAGGCAAGTTAGGCAGGTGGCTTTACCTGGGCATCTCTTCTCTTTCTGGCTGTAAACCTTATGGAAACAAATGGTTTATGGGACCTACTTACTACTTGCCTTCTTGGGAGTTTGATTTGTGGATCATTTATCCAAACGATCTAAAATTTAGGGATTTTTGTATATTATTTACATTCCTCGAGTAAGAGGATAGTCAGAAATTAATTTGTTCTTGCCTTTAACAGTGCCCTTAGGTAATTTCTGTTGGAGCTCCTGGAAGTGAGGATACACCTCTCTGTCTTTGTGGTTTGCATTTATAACATGTCAAGTCAATAATAATGGGCCTTTGTTCTTTGGGAGGCAGTTTCTCTGTGGTTATTTGATAAATCCCTAAAGGTACTACTTTTCCCTCTCCAGTCTGTTGCCTCTTTATGGTTTATATACAAATTCAGAGCCTTTTTCTTGAGAGTGCAATGCATTTAGGGGTTGGGTTAGAACTGAAGCAATACTTTGATTGTGTATCCCTTTAAAGATAGTTGAGATGTATAGTGTTTCACAGAGAAATAGCTTCTATGAGGGCTTTGAAGATATCCAGGATCTCGCAAGGCGAGACGGCACTTAAGGGAGAGTGGGGCAGAGTGACAAGACTGGGAGATGCGATGTCGCTATCAGCACTGTCCTGATTTAAAGAAATGCCTTTCTGACTCAGCTGCTTCTGGCTTCTCCTGGATTTGACTTGTTTTTGCTTTTTTGGTGGATGTTTTAAGATAGTATGGGAAAAAAAGATGGTATGTAACTTCAGGTCTTTTGGTTGTGTGCGTAGAATAAAACCAGATAACGTTAGATCTTGAGGTACTTTATAGAAAGAACCTGTATTGTTTTAATTGCTTTCTTCTTTTTAAAGAAGTATACAATAAGAAAATACTGTCTTTCAGAAAACATATTTAGTATTTTAGGACATTACAAATTTATTCTATTTAACATGACTTATAATTTTTTTGAGTGTTAAGAGATTATTTACTGCTTGTTTTATTATTAGTTTGACTTGGCAGGTGCCAGCTAGTTCACACTAGCTGTCTGTAAAAGGAATCCTCTAAAGACCTATTATACTTTTTAATCTAAATTTCTAAGAGCAGATATCTTCCATGGTATCTGCAAGGGGCATTATGGGGTAGGCAGGCAACATTTGCATGCAGGTAAATGGTCCCAGACACAAAGACAGCAGTGTGGCGCTTGTGTAGGAGGAGATCATTGCCTGGCCATCTTGGGGTGTTTACCACAGGTCCAGAGGATGCAGCCCTCAGGTAATTGTATGTAGCCTAGGAAAACCGACTGTAGTCTGTGAAATTCAAAAACAGATCTGTGAAATAGTTTTCTATAAAAGAGAGTTTTAAGGGCTGGTGATATGGAGAGCATTTAAAGATTATAGGATGCTTAGGAAGTGTAGGAAGTGTACCTTTACAGTGTACCAGTATGAGTGGGATTCCATCTGGGTTCCTAAAGTAGAATCTGGAATTAAGTATCAGCTTTCACCTAGTAAGAATCTGTTCATGCAGAGTGGGGTCTTCTCCTGCATTCAGGAAACCAAGCCACAACCATGAACATTTCATTATTTTCTTTTTGAATGCCAAGACTATTGGATTCATTTCTATATATGCTAAAAATGTTCTTAGATTTCCTGCTACAGTCCATTACAGGGGTTCTGTATTTCAGAAACAAGCCTAAGTAATGGGTGTGGTGGGGTATCTCTTAACTGGTTCGTGGATGTCAAGTACAGGGTTGTACCTTAAGCTCTTGATGATGATAGCACATGCCCCTGTGCATGTAGTATTTCCTGTGAATTCCAGGAGAGAGCTGGGGGCCTGGCAGTACTTCTCAGTGGGTGGCTGGCCTCAGGCTGCCTTCCAGAATTTGCACAAAAGATGGAACAATTACCAAGCTCAGATGTGTGGTGCAAGGTGCCTGATCCCCAGTGTAAATCAGAGTGCCTTGAAACATTGCAGAGATAAACATGCATCATTTAATTGCACTCTGCAGGGCTCTCCAGTTTCTGCAGTAATAAAGAAAGGTCAATTGTGCCACCTGCAACAAAACAATGGAGTTGTTATTAAATTTCCTAACCCTTTGATATATTTTCCAGTTTTCTCTGTATCCTTTATTGCAAGACTGAGGTCAGGCAATTTGCAGTAAGGTCATTGTAATGAATGTTGGCTGAAATCAATGCCTGCCTTTGTGTGCTGTGGGTGGGAACAGATGAGGGGATGCCTTTAACAGCAGCAGCTGCCATCCAGGAGGTGTGGAAGCTGCTGCTGCGGGGGTGCCTTATGGACTGATGGCTTCCTTATTGGCCCTGAATTTCTCAGGCTTTTTCCTCCTGACTTTCTTAGCTATGACTGCTCGAGATTGGATATTTTGTAAAGATAATCCTGATTCTAAGGGAATGTAGAGAAGCTATAATGATTGTGTTTGTTTCTGAAGGCTGTCAGACTCTAGCCCATATATCCTTGCCCAGCTGATTGAGCCCTTTTTAAAATAATGTATTGGTTTGTCATTGGTGAAATATTTCTTGTGGCTAAATTTACAACTGCCTTATTACCTTTAGGTACATAAATTTGTGTTCTCCAGGAGGTGGAAGGAAAGATGCCAACTGTTGTTTTGGCTGGAAATTCTGCAGTGAATGTCCTTTTCCCTACCCCACAAACGTGCTTTCTTTTGTCCTGAGCCTCAAGCAAAGTTTTATTGAAAGCTGCTAGTAGGAACTTACAAAGCTGGGAGTGTATAGTGAAAAATGTATCCTTCTAAGACTGTGTCTAACAAGTTGGAGATTGGCAGTTCAGTGTCGGATGTTAAGTTAGGAGTTGGAGCTGAGAGTAAAAGCCGGGAGGATGAGTTCACCTCCCCACTAAGGGGTCTTCTTTCCCCAAAACCAGAAGCAGAAGGGTCCCCATTGTGCTCAGATGAGTTTAAGTTCTTCCTTTCAGTGACTTAGTTACAATTTACTAAGAAGATGAAGAGATTAGTGGAAATTCCACAGTTGGCAGTCTGAGGTGGCTGCTGGTCGAGTCCATTTGTCCAGTGTATGTGTCCATCAGAGGGTCTGCCCAAGCTCTTACTTGTCAATGTACTTTGCTATAGGAGCCCGTTCCCATCCTGATCAGCTGTGTGTGGCAAAGACAGCAGGTCCTGTGGGCAGGGGCAGAGGCTGTAGATCCTCCTAGGCACTGAATGGTCAGTAGGATTCAACTTAGAGATGCCTGACAGTTCTTAGGTGTCACGCACAGTGATGTCTTGTGGGTTACATTGAGCAGCTTTTCAATTTTAGCTTTTCTTCAGGTTATTGTTCTTTTTGGATCTGTCAGTTGATTTCTGATCAAGGAATGGAAGTTAGTTTTTCCTGTTAGATAATTTTTTAAACAGTTTTTTGCCAAGTAGTGTGTATTCAGGAAGAGAAGTTTTCCTCCAACAAAGCAAGTTTCCAAAACCTGTTACATTAGCTGAACAGAAATCATTGCTGCATTTAGTTTAACCCACAGTCACCCCTCGCTTGGTGTTCACACTAGAGTTGTTTGCATGCCTTTTGAAGTGCTTAGAATGAATCAAAGCTGTTGAGAAAAGGATTGGGAACTCCAGGGATGGACCCTTGAGTTTTGTTTTCAGTGTTTGCAAGTACAGGTGGTATTTATAGAAACTAATGTTTATGTGTAATTCAGTGTTTTATGGGGATTATGGTTAGGACTTCATGATTGCTAGACCTGCCTACCCTGCAGGGAGAATTGAATAGCATGACAGACTATTAAGGGAACCTATCAGAGCCAGCATTTGGGAAGGAGGACACTAACTCAAGACTGATTGGGCTCTTGGTTCCTGTTAACCTCTTTAACTAGAACTGATTATCCTTCCTGTAATCCAGAGGTCCTAGGTGCCCCAAAATAGGGGCCGGAGGAGGGAAAAAGTGATCAATATCAGTACTTTTAGCTTCACTGCCTGCCCTAATCCCAGTGTTCTAGAATCTTATACAGTGATGCAGAAAAGAGCCATAAGTGGGGTCTGCCCTGCCTAGAATTTTCTGAGTCAGATGTGGATTGTCTAGGAAGAAGCTAAGGTGTAAAGCACTGGGAGATGCCCTTCAGATCTTTGTGGAATAGATAATGTGGACTTTTACTCTGCAGTTACTACTACTTGGGGAGTCACATTTAGGCATTTGTCCAAACCCACAGTACAGTTCAGCTGGTGAACATGGCCCTATAATTATGTTGCTGTCATTCCTGGGGTGGCATCCTGATGCCATTACTATTCTAGCCTCCTCGCCTGGCTGGCTTCCCCTCTCTTCAACTTCACCTCTACTCACCTTCACCAACCTGGTTTTCCATCCCTCTGGGTCCTACAGTAATACTCCTCCTCCTCTTTGTGTTTTTGTGACAAATTACAAATGAAGACTCCTAGCTAAAAGTGGAATTGTAGATGGATGGCTCACAACTGACATAACTCAGGGTGGTGTGTAAAGTGCTTGGCATCCTGCACTCATTAAATTTGCATCATGGCGTATAGTGTCTTCTCATCTTGGGGTTCACTGTTGTGCTTTGACTGATTCCCTTAGCTGCTTCCTGCCCAGATGTTAAGAATTGTACCTGTGACAAATATTTTATATTTTAGCCTTGGCCTTAAATCATGCTCCATTCTTCTTTCCCCCTTTTCTATCCCATCTTGCCTGACAGCTTTTTCCTGCACTGTATTCAGGAGAATTCTGACTTATGCTCTTTAGCAGAAGGGCTTGTTAGTCAGCCCAGCCTACACACTTCCTGTCTCACCTTGGTCCCCAAAGGCCGTGATGTTGGAAATGGCCCCCTGGCAGTAAGTGGGCTCAGACTGAAGACCAGTTTATAGCAGACCATACGTGAATCTCACTGTACTTCATAAGAGCATCTGGGTTTCCTCATCTCTCTGCCACCACTCAGAGCAACTGAGTGTCATAAAGCATACATGCTTTAAAAACACACCAAATAAGGTTTAAAAAGGAAGAATGGATAGTATGCCATGCAGCTAGGACATTTTGAGATTTTGGTCCCTTAGAATTGATCTGGGAAGGGGCAGTCATTTGCCTTCCCCGTATAGGGTGCTGCTTTCTGGGACAGCCAGAAGGACTCTCAAAGGTCCTGTTAGGATCTCAGCCTGTGCAGTTTTGAGTGGTACACCAACAGAAGGCATGTCACTGTGTCCTTTACTGCTTGGAAGTGGGGAATCAGTCTTTAGCATCTCTCGCTCCCACCCCCATAGCCATGTTAGACTAGGGACACTGGGGAAGACTTTCGTCTTGCGCCTTGCAAGCATGTACATCTGGCTGCTATGTGGAGTACCCTAGGATGGGATCTCATTTCTGCCGTTGCACTGCTAGGGAAGGGTGGGTAATGTTCAGTAACTGTGTGAGGAACATGTGCGTATTGACTTTCATCTTTGCCACTTTCAAGAAGTGTCACTATTATTTGACCTTTTATGATTTATAAATGTGTAAATCTTACAGGGTGGTGGCAGATGTCTGTAATTTCCACAGTTTGGGAATCTGAGGCCGAAGGATTGCAAGTTCCAGCCTCGCCTGGACAACTTAGTGAGACCTTGTCTCAAAATAAAGCATGAAAAAAGGGTGGGGATGTAACTCAGTATTAGTTCAGTCCCTGGCACTGCCCCCTCAAAATTTATAAATGTGAAAGGAGGGTTAACAGGGAAAATAAATCCACTAACATTGGCCTGAAAGTATTCACATAAGGAGACTCACAGTGACTCCAGGAAATCCTCACCTCTCTTTTCTCCATCCCTGGGTTGTGTGCCTTCTTACCCTTCTGTGACCACTCCTGTCTCCAGTCTCTTGCCTGGGTAGCTCCTTCCTCACTCTCCTCCGTTAATTGACCTATTTGAAGGATAATATTTTTAGAGACAAAAAAGGCTTAATTCTGTCCTTAAGAGGCCTTTCAAGGATATTATCTCTCTTTTTCATCCTTTTAACAAGGAGTTGTTTCTGTGTGTGTGACAAATTGCAAATGAGGAACCTCCACTTTTGAAGGACTGAAACTGTAGCCCAGCTGCTTGGTGTCCACACACCTCATGTGGTGGGAGGGCTTCCATTGTGAACCTGGGAACAATGGTAAATTGACCCTGAAGGACAGAAGGTGTCATGGCAAGGACTGGAGGTGCTTACTGTCACAAACAGCACATAGCAGTGCTAGAGAATGGAAGACTAAATATGTGGCACCATATGCCATCGAAAGGAGTTGTAAAATCACACCCTGGCCAGATGAGAAAGTGCTGATGGGGTGTTGGTGGTAGGGAAGTACTCCGGCGCAGATTGGTGGGATGACCACTTAAAAGTTTCTGTGGTACCGGTTCCATTTTACAGGGGACCTATGTGCCACAGTGGTGCTGACACATCTGGGTGGTTACCAAGGCTTATGGATAATGCCATCAAGGATTAATGTATTAGGAACACATAATGGGAGCTCTTTTTTTTTTTTTTTTTTTTTTTTGTCTTTTTGAGACAGGATCTTGTTATGCAGTTCATGCTGGCTTTGTGCTCGCTTTGTAGCGCAGGCTGAGTTTGAATTTGCAATGATCCTCCTGCTTCAGCCTCCCAAATGCTGGGATTACAGGCATGTGCCACCACACACGGTTTCATAATGGGAACTTTTTAAAGAATTGCAATAAAACCTATCATTTAAGTTTATAATTCAGTGACTTTTAGCATATTTACATTGTTTTGCAACTGCTGCTACTACTCAATTCCAGAACATCATGGTCTCCCCTCAAAAGAGAGCGTGTTTTTTCAGCAGTCACTCTCTAGCCCCCATCCCACCAGAAACTGAGGTGACTCCTCTACTTCCTGCTTCTAGGGATCTTCCTATTCTGGAAGTTGTATGCTCTATGGCCTTTTATGCCTGGCTTCTTTGACTTAGCATATTTTTTTTCAAGATTCATCTTGTTATTGCATGTTTCATATCAGTAGTTAAGGTCTTTCTTATAGTGAAATAATACTTTATTACATGAATATTTTACATTTTTCTCCATTTGTGTGTTGGGCAATTATGTTATAGTACTTTTTGGTTGTTATAAGGAATACCTTTATGAACATTTATATTCAAGTTTTTACAAAAATAGTTGTTTTTAATTCTCTTGGGTATATACATACCTAATAGTGAAATTGCTAGGTCATGTCCTTTTTAAAGGACATCCATTGTCTTTTCCATAATGGCTGTACCATTTTTCCATTCTTACTGGAAATGTTATGAAGGTTCTAGTTTCTTTACATATTCACCAACACTTGTTATTGTCTCCTTTTGAAAATTATTATTGTTGTAACCATTTATATATCTTCTTTGCATATATGGATGTGTGTCTTAGTTACTTTTTACTCATCGCTGAGACAAAATACCTGATGCCCAAAGTTGGGAAAGGAAAGGTTTATTTCTTACAGTTTTGGAGGTTTCAGTCCATACTCAGTTGGCTCCAAGGCAGGGTGGCATGGTGGGACTTCAGTTCATGGCGGCTGCAAACCGCAAGCAGAAACCGGCAAGAGAGCGAGACACACCTTCTTCCTGCCATTACATCACATCCTGGCTCCACCCCCTAGGAGAGTGTAGCACTGACACCATCAATCCAAGCACTAGACAATGAACCAGTCACAAATGTACAATGCAAATACATGAGGCTTGGGGGCCACCGACATAAACCATGACAATGTGAATGGTTGGGTAGGTGGGTGGTTTGGTGGGCAGGTAGGTGGATGGATGGTGGGTGGAGTAGATGATAGGCAGCTGGGTGGATGGATGGATGCATAGATGAATGAGTGGATGGATGGAAGGAAGGAAGGAATGCAGGACGGAAGGAGGGATGGATAAGTAGTAGAATAGGTAGACAGGGCAGTAGCTTGGTCTGCCCGGCTTTCCATTCCCTTAGATGCCCTACAGTGTTTGTATGAGGTGAAATGAGCCTATGGCTTCCTTAGTCATGCTGTTTCTGCTTGCCTCCTGGTTGATTAATTCTAATATTTAAAGAGGTGTAGTGTGTCCAGATCCTTTTCATATCTTCTATCTTGACATCAGAACCTGACCCCTGAGTAGCTATGATTGATTCAGCTGTGGTGTGGTCCCTCTTGTCTGGGGAGCCAGGAGTCCCACAAGTGAAATAGTGCACAGAACATTTATCTTGGGGAAGCAAGACTTTTATTTTTATACTAAGCCCTTCTATGTTTGCATTTAAAAATCATGATTGTCTTTTACTTAAATAATAACTAACTTGAAATATCTGTCCTCCTGTGTCACCTTTGAGAAGAAGGGAGATATTATGAAGTAGAAGCCACTGGTGACTTTTACCTCTGCGTTGTGCCACCATCGTTTGTCCTCCCACCTCTACTGTTTCTCTTGTCTTTGTGCCATGCACATGACATGATGAGCCTGTAGGTTTTGGTGCAGGCCTTCTTTCCATCGCAAGGGCAGCCTCAGTCACCAGGTGATAAAACTGCAGTGAAAAGTTCATGGGAAGTCGTTCAGGTATGGCTGGTTCCTTTGCCTATAAGACCTGTCCTGACTCAAGGGAGCCTGGTGGGACTCAGCAAGAGGCCTCTCTTTGCACAGGATCTTCCTCCCTTTGACTTCATTTACCAACATCAGGATTAAACAGCCAAGCTTATCATGGTGCTTTAATCCAGTTTCTCTGTTTTTGTCATTTTGAAGGTTGCAAGTCCCTTTCTTTGTGCAAGTCTGTGGCTGCTTGAGTGTGTTTCTGCTGATATGGTGAGCTGATCTAAACTTGTTACCTTTTAAATGGGTAGAGAAAAGGAAAGAGGTTGACCAGGGACCCTTGTGTGGTTTTACCAGGCCTTTCTTGGACTCTTGTTGAGAAGTGATTTGATCTGGTAGCTTTTGCTTGTATGAAAATGCTATTATTTTACCTTTATTTCCTTTTTGAAGGATATTTTTGCTGTGTGTAGGGCTCTTTTTCAATCATTATTTTTTTTCCAGTGTGAAGGTGACTCCCCTTCATCTTCTGATGAAACTGAGTGAGCCTACCCCTGGCCCCAGGAGTGAGTTCTAGGGTTGTCCCTTGAAGGTGGTCTGCCTCCCACCCTGACTGGCTGAGTTCAAAATTTTCCCTTGCCTTTTATCATTTTACCAGCTTTTCTGAGATGTGATTTATTCCTCACTTACCCTTTCTGGTGTCTCCTGAGCCTGGGGTTTGGTGTTTTCATGAGTACTGCTTCAAATACTGGTTTTGATACGTTGTGTATCTTCCCTCCTTCCGGGACCCCACTTAGAGCACACTAGACTTTCTTACCATGCTGCATGTGTCTCTCACAGCTGGTTCAGTGGACTTTCTTTCTGGGTATTTTCTACTGAGCTGTCCTATAACTCATGACACCCCTGTTTCTGCATTGTCCAGTGTGCTATCCAGCCAGCCCCCCAATATATTTTTCCATTCCATAATTTCCATTAGAGTCTTTATCAGTTCTAGGTCTTTCTTTAAAGTTTTACCTTATTATCTCTTCCCTTGAATACACTGATTCTGGTTCTCTTCGCAGGGACACTGCAGAGGTTGGGTGTATGTTACAGAGGTTTGACCCCTACTGAGGTCCTGCTGTTGCTGACTTTGCTTGTGCAGTGTGAACTTGATGGCATGAGGGTCACCTGGGGAGGGCCCTATAAAGGGGCATCCATGACCTGGAAGAGCCTTCAGAGACCACCCTAGAGCATGCCACACCACTCACATTCATTACATGTGTGACCCTGGGTGACATGCACACCCACTGCTCTGAGAGGGAAAGGACTCTGGAAAGTGAGTATACTTCTGAATGTGAGGAAAAAACAGTGCTAGGAAGAGCTTAGCCAACCTCAGTTGCTTATTTTACTTTTATACATACAAAGAATGAAAGCAATAAATACATTGAACAAATTTTATAGTATCCCTTGTACTAAGTACCAGTTAAATGTCCCAACAAAGGAGAAAACATTTGGCAACATTTTCCCCTTAGTGATATACAAAACAGTGATATATTGTACAATCTGTGGTACCTTATACACTCTGAAAAAGCATCTCACATAGAAGTTAAAGTCACACTTTTAGAGGAGCAGAGTTGGGACAGTACAGAGCTCCACAAATTATAGAATAATACCATAAAAATCTCATGCAGATCTTCCCAAAATTTTCTTTTCTGTTCCTTGGCCAACCCTAACTCCACTTATGTTTCCTTTTTTCTACCCCAAGCGCCACTTTAGATTAATCTTCCTGGAGTATCATTGTGGTTCTTTTCTTGACCCGCTGAAAACAATTAAAACAGGATCAAGTTCAGCCTCCAACCCAGCCACTGCTCTAGTCTAACAATGTCCCCAGCCCTCAGGCCACCCAGAGATGTGTTTTCCTACCTCTTACCTCTCCATTTCCTGCTCTTCTACCTCCTCACCCATTCTCTGTGTCCTCTTGCTCTTCGACTGCAGTCTTGTATTCTTGGTTTATCTACTACTCACTGCTCACCCATCTTCATGTGTGTTAGCCCAGGGCCCACCCAGCAGAAGAAGTGAAGATGGTATATGGTCAGGTGTGGCAGTGGCCCACTTGGTCTGATGCTATGATTTACAGGAGATTTGAAGTGACCTGCCCTCGTAGTCAGTACTGATCATTAATGGATTGGGGGGAGGCAGGAGTAATTCTGAGTTGCAACAGCAGATGTAACTGAGGGTACCCATAGCCCCTTTGTTCCAGTGATAGCTAGAGGCCAGTAAACTCTCTCAGATCCTTAGCAGAACCACTGGAGCCTCAGCTTGCCCCATGCTCCAGGCAAACCCCACTCATAGCTGCTGCTTTGTGGTTATGCACAGCTTTTGACTGAGGTGTTACTGAGCTGTAGATTGGTTTGAGAACTGTGCATTGCTGCCATGTCAGGACACACATCTTTGTGTGCTTTGTCCTCAGGAAGGCCTAAGAATTTCTCTGGGGTCCTATGTGTTTCTGGTCAAGTTCCTCTGTAGAGACCCTGCTGCTGACTGGAGAGGCTTCTCCCTGCTCTTGTATTTTCTGTTAGAGTTTAGAGTGGTGCGTGAGCTGCTGTTGGTGTCATACACTGGTTGTATGTTGGCTTGAAGTTCTCTAGTTCCCCCAACTTCTTGTATTCTGTGGTTCTAGGGTGTTGGCTGTGATTGGTGGCATTTTTGAGTGCTTCAGCTTCCTTGGCCTGTGTTCTGTGTCATCGGACTCACAGTTCCACACCCCAGGACTTCAGTAACCCACAGGAGTGGAGGTGGACAGTAAGTCTGTTCTGTTTCAGCTTTGTATAGTCCATGTCTCTTTTAAGTCTCTTAAGTTTAGAACATCCCTTTTCATATGCCACTCTACACATTTTTTCCAAGCAATTTTTTAGATGTCATTTACATGCAGTGAAATGCACAGATCTTAGTTTGAAGAGTTTTGACAGGTTACTGTCACACTTCTACTCAATCACCACAAAACAAGGTGGAGAAACAGTTGATCCCCCAGGAAGTTCCCGAGTTCCCCTTTTCCATCGGTTTCTTTTAGCTAGGAGCACCCATCTTCCAGCTTCAATCACTGTGAACTGGCTTTGCCTGTTCCTTACCCTTATGCAGATAATCATTCAGTCTCTATTTTTTTATGACTTGGCTTCTCTTGGCATTGTGTTTTTGAGCTCTTGCCATGTCTTTCCCATATCAGTGGTTCCTCCGCATTGCTTCTAAGTGCTGTCCCGTTTTACAGGTGAACAGACCAAAGTTTATCCATTCTCCTGCAGATGCACATTGGGGTTAATTAAAAATTTTGGCTATTCGGAATAAAGCTACCAGCATCATTCATGTAAAAAACTGTGTGAACATGTGTTTTGTTTTCTATTTATTAAATTCCTGGGCATGGGTACTCAGGTTATGGGTCACTGTGTGTTTGTAATTGTGTTTCATAAGTAGCTCTTAGCTGACAAAAGTGACAAACATCACCTATTTTGCTTTGTAAAGCCAAGAGCCACTGGAGACCCTTTTTACATTGTTCCTCATGCCCTGGAGATGTAAAAACATAGGCATCAGGGACACTTATTTGTCTTTGGGTACGTTCTTAGATGATCGACACTATTTTCCCCTCAAAATCATATGCATTCTTTAATGGAGGGGATAGGAAACGGAGGCCATAGGCATCTCTGTACGTAGTGTGGGAGTGTGTATGCAACTGTGAGTTCAGGAAGTAACTATATTGGTTTCTTTCGCTCATTAAGGAATAGAAATGACTTGTGCCTTTGAAACCCCTTCAGGCCTCCCTGATCACAGCCTCCCCTATCCCTGAGGTGACCTGTGTCTGGGTCTTCCCTGGCTTTTTGTTAGTGTGGGTGTGATGGGGAGCTGTGATTACCTACTTTTGGAGGTTCATATGGCTGCTTTGGATTCCTCAGGTTCTCTGACTTCCCTGCTTCTGTGTGAGATTCTGTGGTGGCAACAGAGTGAAGTGACTGTGTGCGTTGACTGTCATCTGTACAGCTAAGGAATGGCACTCCACATTCCTGGTGGTACACAGTGGTGGGCTCCTTTGAGCAAAGTCTGGGCATGGTGGCATCTGAAAAGCATAAGGCTCCCTATCCTTCCTAGTCACCAACACGAGGAACCTCAGTGTACCCTAAATACCACCAAGAACACGTAAGCTGTGTTTTCTTGTTTAAATAACAGAAGCTAAGGAAAAAAATTGGGTTTCAGTACTGAATATTGAGCCCCGGGCCTCACACATGCTAGCACTTGGTCACGTCACCTGCCCTTTTTGTTTTTATTTTGAGACACAGTCTTGCTAAGTTGGCCAGGCCTGGCTGAAACTTGTGTTCTTTCTGCCTCGGCGTCCTGAGCAGCTCAGAGGACAGGCATGCACCATTGTACCTGGCCTGAGCAAGTAAGTTTTACACCTTGTATTGGCTTTCTGCTCCAGGTACTGGGGGCACCAACCAGGAGCTGGCGCCCTGCTATCTCCATCCCACTTGCTCCTCTAGGCTCTTCCGCATCTCCCTCCTGCTGTCCTACTGCCTTTCCTCCAACTCCCTCAAGAAGTTCTTAGTATGCACTCAAAATCCTCAATCTTAGAGTCCTTATTAATGGAGAAAGGAGAGAGAGCCAATTCTCTAAAAGAAATGTGGCTGCTGGAAGCCAGTGTAATTAGAAAGTGAGGTGTTTATAATAATTAATGTGGGTTGTTAACTGCTGAGGGCCCGAGATGAATGTATAGCTTTCATTTCCTCAGAAGAACCTAGAACTTTTCTTACAAGGTAAAATATGCTTTTATGAATTTTGAGTCCAGAATACTGACATCCTTTTAAATGGCACTACTCCTCAAAGGAACAAATTTTTTTTTTCCTGTGCTGTGGAGACCTACATTTTTTCCCTCCTTCTCCTTCTGTATTTCCCTATGTGTATCTTTTTTTCTGTGTCGATAATAATGTTTGAAAAGAAGCTACTAAAATAGATGATGTCTACTTTTTGCTGTTATTGACCCAGGGCCCGGTGGCTCCCTGTTCTCTGCTCTGATTTGGCTTTGGGCTTGCTATGTTAGGCTGCTTGTCATCTTAATTAAGTGGCCTGCTGGCTGCTCCACATCAAAGGCCAGGAAGTTTCGTAGAGAGCCACAGCAAGGCAGATGACCGAACTGCCTAATTACTGGGGCACATCTTAACCATCTTGTTTAAAACGATACAGAATATTAAAAGATCTAGGAAAAATCTTTGTAGCAAATATGGAAGATGTATTGCTTGGCTGTTCACTCTCCCAACCCTTTGTTACTTTTCTGGCTTTACCCCTGTGCAGTTTGTACCATGACTGGAACCTGTGTGGAGAAGAGGGAGGACATGCTTCTTACTTCCAGTGACCCTTTTGAGAAGAGCTTTCTGTGTCTTTCAGTGTGAAATATTGAAAATCTCCCCATTTGGTATTATCTTAAAAATCACCTTTCTCCAGAGTTGGTTGTAAAAATGAATTATATTTATTATTCTCTTTTTCTCCCTGCCAAGTTTGAGAGGACTGTTCCCTCCCATCTCTCCTGCCTGCTGTAGACATAAAAAATGGAGATTAGAAGGGGTGCTAAGACAGATGACTGATGTTTTTGAGATAAAGTGAAGTCTCACAGGTGTTACATGAGCATTAGTTTGTGTGTTTAAGTGAGGTGCCGTAAGTGTGCTCTCAGTCCAGGTCAAAGCATAGGTGAGGCAGAAGAAGAAAGTTGTTATCACCTAGTTCAGTGTGCTGAAATACTATAGATTTTTTCCCCAAAAGGGTGGCATTCTGCTAGTTGCCATGTATATAAATATAAGAGATACTTCCTGCTGGTAAAGAATCTCAAGTCTAATTGGGAAAACAGACACTCATCCTATAGTTATTCATTCACCAAATGTGTATCAGGATTATACTATGCTTCTGCCTCGGAGAGAAACCAAATGTGGTCTGTGTCACTGAGGAACACAGTCTGGTGGGGTGACAGATAGCAGAATAGTAGAATGAGAGGAGCACAGCCCATTAATGCAGATGGCTGGAAGTCACTCGGAATACTGAGTTGACTATTGCACTCTGAGAGATGATTACACAGCCCTGCCTGGGACACGAGCCATCTGCATGCTCAGCAGAGCGTAGGGGCAGTAGATGCCATTTTCTGAGTGTGCCCTCTCCTTAGGGCTCTGATTAATTGGGCAGGATTTCCCCAGGACCCCAAGGAGGAAAGTGTCAGCAGTATCAAGACCAGCACCAAGACAATCTGGGTGCCCTCCCAGATGCAGGTTGATCTTCCAGTAGGACTCATTGTTTTCCCTCGTGTGTGAGGGAAGCAAGGTCACAGCAAGTTGGAGGCATTACTGGTCCTGAAGAGGCCAGAGGGGAAGCAGCTGTGGGAGACCTCCTGTGTCTGAGCTGGGAGGGAAGGAACCAGGCAAGTGAAGCGCGATGAGGCATACCAGGAAGACACAGGGAGGGCTAGACGGCCCTCAGGCCCACTGCACATCCTCTGCCTCTCTGAATAATGTTTAAGTAGATATTAATACGGACTGAGTTGCCCCCTTCACTGATAAGTGAATCTCATGCTCATAGTCTTCTCATCGTTTATTTCTCATAACTATTGACTGTTGACTAGTGAACAAAGCTAATGTCAAAATAGAATTTTTTATCTTCTCATTTTTCTGTGGAAAGACAGAGTGACATTCAGATGGGAACCAGAATCATGGGGCCTCAGTACTAGCATGTCCTGGTCCCCATGGAGCCTTTAACCTGTTGTGTCCTTCCGTGCTGGTGTCAAGTTCCAGGCTGTACAACAGTTCACTGTCTCCCTGGGCCTAGCACCTGGAGACATCTGAGGGTTTACCCAGTGCCATCACTTCTATTGGTGGCAGCCTGTATAATATCCAGAATTTGATTCTTGCTTATATAAGCTGCAAGGGCTAGGTTGTCATCATCATCTGAGTTCATAGGCCAGACATACTCATTAGAAGTCTTCGGGGTTTTTTTGTTTTGTTTTCTTTTTCTTTTTCACCATCCCAGTACTGGGGATTATACCCAGGCCCTTGCACAGGCTAAGGCAAACGCTGTACCCACTGAACTATATTACCAGCCTTTATTTTGAGACAGGTTCTTGCTGAGATCTTCAGGCTGGCTTCAAACTTGCAGTCCTCTTCCCTGAGTTCCTCAAGTACTTGGGACTACAGAAGTTTGCTGCCGTGTCCTGCTCAGGAAACTTGGCAGGGGGTGGCAGTATTATCTGTTCATTCTCCTGGTCAGGCTGAGCTTGGTCATTCTTCCAGCTGCTGCAGGAAGGACTTGTGAAGAGCAAAACAGGTGATGACCAATATCAGCAAAGACAGCCCCCTTCTGTGTGCACATCTAGCTAGGCTAGTCTCTGCTTTCTGCCTTATGTTTTTGAAAATGAACAGTAGTAAACCATAGAGGTTACTTGTGTTGTAATGATTTTTTTATATTGTCAGAGTTTATAAAAGGTTTCATAGAGTCTCCTTCTCCTCATTTATTTTGAAAGAGAAAAGACTGAAAATACTGCTTCCTTTTTCCATTTTACATTTATCTTCTGTCTGGTTCCCTGGTGGTGGTTACCTCTCACCGTTTACTTTTCTAGACCTTTTGTTTTATGTGGTGGGAGCACAGTAGCTGCCTGAGGGTACGTGGACATAGTAGGTCCTGTTGCAGCTTGATCTGAGCTCAGGACTTCACTTGGCCACAGCCTGAAGGTGTCGTTCCCCTAATCCCTGTGTTAGTTCTTCCTACAGGATACCTGAGAAAAATGACCTGAAGGAGGAAAGGTGTGTTTTGGCTCATGGTTTCAGGGGTTTCATTCTGTGATCACTGGGACCATTGTGTGGGCCTGAAGTAAGGTAGAAACATGGTGGAAGGACCGACAGAGCAAAGATGTGTACCAGTTTGCAGTCAGGAAGCAAAAACAGGGAAAAGAGTCAGAGAGGAAGGTGCTGGGCCCAACACATTCTGCTGTGAATGCATCAGTGTATTAGTCTACTGATGAGGCTGGTGCCTCCAGGTCTGGTCATCATCTGTTTGAAAGCCCTACCTCTGAACCCAAGACTCTTTTTAAAACATCCTTGATCCAAACCATAATAGTTTCAGAGAAGAATAACCGTCTTAGATGTTTGATCTCACACCCTGTCTAGTGGTTTGTAGGGGACAGTTACATATGGCTAGAAGAGAGATGTCTTGGCTGGTATCTGTCCAGTTGTGCCCAGTGGCTCTCTGCAGCCATATCCTGCTGCTCTATTGTGCATGTGGCAGGTGTGTCTGTGTGACAGATCTACAGCATGTGAGCTGCTTGTCCTGCTTGCTCACCCAGAGCCAGCTGGCCCATGGGCTGTGGCCTCTGGTTGTCCTACATTCTACCCTCTTACGCTTCCCAGGAAGCTGAACCACAGAACCCATGGTATTGTCTGTGGTCCCTTCCATGCAGCTGCCCCAGTGGTGTCTGCTGAATCCTGGTCCTCATCCTATTGGATATAATAGTTGCATCTTACAGTGCCCAGTTGTATGTTTCTCTCCTACCCCTATGGACCCCAAACCATTCCAGAAAGGGCAAGTGCCATGGCCCCTCTGGCGTTCACCAGCCAGACTGGTCCTGCATACTGGCAGAGCTGCTGCTTGGTCCGGCTGTTCTTTGCCTTCCTCTGTCTTTTGACAGAGGAAGTCACCTATAATAATATGGTGCACGTGCATAGTGTACCACAGACGTGCCACAGGGTGATGGATGGATTCCTCTGAAGCACAGCTCCCAGGCAGCCACAGGGTCTCTTCTGTGAGGGGGCAGGCTCTATCCCAGAGGACACATGCTCCATCTTCCTCCCTTTGTGATGGAGAGTTGGCTGTGCATTTGGACTTCTCTAACTTCATGGGCCCTGCTACTTCCATGTGGAGCTGGTGGGCCTCAGACCCATGTGCCACTTCCCTCCTGCTCTGCCCTCTCTCGTATTTCTCCCCATTACTCATAATCCATACCACACCCTACTGTCTGCAGACCAGTGCTGTCCTCTCTGACCTGGTACCTGCTCCCTGCCTCACCTTGGTAGTGCCTGTCTGTCCTCTACACCCAAGTCCCTCCTCACTCCTCCTCGCATTTGCAGAGCATTTCCTGGTAGTCGGATTCATAACTCAGGGAGGGTGTGCTCCTGCGGGCCACCTTGGGCAGCCACACTCTCTAAACACTGGTCTGTTTCCCGCTTCCTCATCACTCCAGGGTCTACTTACCCAGTATTTACTGCTTGTGAGCAGTGCTATCGAGGAGGCTGTATCTCCAAGTGGTGCTTGTAGTGGTTTTAAAGTCTAGGGTTCCTCTGAAAAGGAATTTAAGAAGTAGGTGGCAAGGGGACCACGTACGTGCTGAGGAGTATTTTTAGAGGCTATGGGGAGCTAGAGGAGGAGCAGTTCCTCCTGGTCCCCAGGAAGTGAGGCTGGCCCAGTGGCAGCGCCCTTTCCAGCCTGCTCTCCACAGGCTTCATTTCCTGCCAGGATCACTGTGATGTTCTCCCTATCTTTGGGCCTTCCATTTGCCTGTCGAATTACCCTCTCATGTTGAATTAAGTGTAGACAACAGAGAAGAGAACTGTGGTGTGCATGACATACGTTATATACAAAAGGACCCTGGGATTTATGGAGAAGGCAATTGAAGCCTTGGTTAATATTTAGCTGGAGGCTTAATTTCTAAGTAGCTGCTATGGCATTAAATACCCTTGGCTAAGTTTCAATCATTACTTTCATTTCTATGTTGAATCTATTGCTTTGTTTTAAAATATGATCATTAGTAGGTTGATTTATGTTTTTTATTTTAGCAGGTTGATGTCACAAAATAAGTTTTTGAGAAGAAACTTAATAATTAAAGAGTCTTTGTTAAGATTCTCAAGAGGAAGATTGACCCTGGCTCTGCCTCTGTGATTATCATGCTAAGATCTCTTTTTGTTCACTTTACAAGGATGAAGTTTGGCATAAGAGCTATAGGAGAAAATAACAACAGTAGTGTAAATAAAATTGAAGTTTGTTGACTCACATGGAGACTGTCTGAAAGTAGCTGTTTCAGGACAATGTGTGGCATGCTTTAGGAATAACTGCTTCTTGATTCCTGCTGTGTGTACTTTCCTGCTGATGGAGTCTATTATTTTGGCCACCTCATGGTCCACTGTGTCTGATAGAACTCCAGGCTTGCAAATAGCACTTTACCTTGCAGGAAGGAAGAAGTAGAGAAGAAGACCCCTTCCCTTTCCCTTTCAGGGTGTTTTGTGACATTTTGAGCCTTGACTTGATTTTTAAAATTAAGGTTTTTTACTTGCAAGACAGGCGCTTATGCCGCTGAGCTAAATCCTCAGCCCCTTGATTTTTAAAATTAAAAAAAAAAAAAGATTTCTTTTATTCAGGCAAAGGTGGGTGGATGCTGGGGAAAATTAGGACCATTTCAAGTGATGTGGAATTCTTCCTTTTCTGCCCAGGCCTAGCTAAGATCTTGCTACTGTGCCACGATGAGAATGAGTTTGCTTTGGAATTTTCTTTAAATCCTTCTGATTTGCTTTTGAACACACAGAGTCTTGGGATCTGATCAAATGTACACCAAGGCTATGAGCATGCATTATCTTGATGGTAAATGGCCTGGGATCTAGGAGCAGGGTAGTACTTAAGTGACCAGTTCCACTGTGAATGAGGGGAGTCTCGCTACAGCAGGTATGGGGGTTTTGGGGTCATTAACAGCAGTCTCTCAGGACACAGATATGGTGCCTGTGTGGAAGGCACCACTGCTGTCTTAGCTGCTGAGGACACTGAAGGAACCGTTCTTTTACATTTTTCCAATTTATCTAACTACAAGTTTTTTACTGCCTATCGACATTTTGTATTATATTGCAAATTAGGGAAAATTACCATCAGCCTTGACTTTATCTATTTATTTGCATTTCTGAGAATAATTTTAATGGAGGAAGATTGCTCTGAGGCTCATAGACTGTTTCTAGATTAGATGCATAATACTGGACTTTCTCAGATGAATGGCCATATCACTTATGTGATAAAGCACCTGGCACAGAGCAGTGCTTTAAGGATTTTCTTGGGGTAAAAGGAAATTTTTTCTCATTGTGAGCATTCCAGAGTAGTAATGAAGACTGTGGGTCCAGTACTTCCCCCGTACCTCAGTGCAAATGTCTATGCAGTGAGGGTGGCGAAGCGCTCACCCCAGAGGACTTCAGTGGGCTAAGTACATGTAACACACATCCACTGATACGATAGTCTATGTGTGTCAGAGATACCAATCTTTTTTCATTTAAATTTGTTTAATGCTGAGTATGGTAGTGCCCACTATGATCCCTGCACATGAGAAGCTGAGGCAGGAGGATTCTAAGTTCAAGCCCAGCCTAGTTTATGTTGTGAGACCCTAGCTCAGAAATAAAGTATATTTAATGATACATAAAAACAAACATTGCATATATTTTTGTTTATTTACCACTACTATCTTTCTGAGTTTTAAAACACATGGGTCCCCTGGGTTCAAGGGAGAGGAGTGAGCTGTGGGGTTCTCTTGCCCTCCCAGCACAACACTCAACCTGCTCTTAATATGTTCATTTCACATCTTGCGCTGTGTCTTGGCTTTACCTTGAGAAGGCTTCAGAAGAGAATAATCCAGCAGCAGGAGGAGATCCAGATAGGGTATATCTGTGTCTTTTATTCAGAGGCAGTTGTGAGACAATTAGGAACTTATACTGCCTTCTCCTTTTCCATTTAGAGGAAGGAGGAAGAGTCTTTTTTTTTTTTTTAAATAAATTTATGTTGCAGGGTTGTTTGCTTTTGGCTTTGTTGGCCTTTTCCTGGTTCCTTTGTTATTATGTCCCTATTTATGATTCTGAGACTCATAATAAATAGTAATTCTAAAGTCTAGAGATTGACAGTAATTCTGGAAATTTGTAGGTTAATGAACCTTATTTTGGAGTGAGGGAAAGGAGTTTGCAATGTCAGTGCAAACCTGTAATGTCCTTGTTCTACTTTTTGTTCATGCAGAGAATTCTAGAAGATGAGGAGGGGGTAAATAAAGGTGAGTGGGAATTGGAATTTGGTTAAACAGTGCTGTTTCCGAAGGGCATGAGTCATTGCCCGTGAGGTTACTTCCACTAGGAACAATATCAAAAGAAAGGAAGGTAGGCCCACCCTTCACCCACAGGGAACCTCCCGGAGACCTGCAGCTTGGCCTGGGCTGTTTGGATTAGGAACTTTGTGGAGACCAGCATCTAGGTCTGACTGTTTGGGACCGGGAACCTTCCGGAGACTGGCAGATTGGCCTGCGCTGTTTGGATTGGGAACTTTGTGGAGACCAGCATCTCGGCCTGACTGTTTGGGACCGGTAGGCCCGCCCTTCACCCACAGGGAACCTCCCGGAGACCGGCATCTCGGCCAGGTCTGTTTGGGACCAGGAACTTTGCGGAAACCAGCATCTCGGCCTGACTGTTTGGAACCTGTAGGCCCACCCTTCACCTGCAGGGAACCTCCTGGAGACTGGCCTGGGACAAAGGATGGCGGCCTGGCCCGCCTGAGGTTTCATGGGCTCCAGGTCGACCATGCCCAGCATCCACCTTACAACTTAGAGAGCCAGGAGCCTGCAAAGGGGAGTTAGGACCCTGCGAGGGAGCCAAGAGCCTGTGGGGGAGCCACCGCTGCTCCAGGAACTGAGGGTGCAAGAGGTAATTTGCCACACATGCAGAGGAAGCTTTGGAACACTGCTCAAAGCAAGGAAATATAGAAAAATGACAAAAGGAAAGACCAAAAGGCAGGCTCAAAGCTCCAGCCCTCCCCAAGAAAGCTTAGAAGCCATGTACATAGAAGAAAAAAGAAGCCATACACCTGAAATGTCTGAAATGATATCAAATGAAATAAACATGCAATGAGGGAAAGCTATGGAGAAGTTTAAATCAGAAATACTTGCCCAGGTAAAAGAAGAATTGATAAAAACAGTGAAAGAAATAGTGAATGCATCTAGTGAAGACACAGCTAAAAAATTAGAGGAACAAAGCAAACAGATAGAATCCCTAAATGAACACTATAAGAAACAAACAGAATACATAAAGCAGATTCAAAGAGATATACAGGAAATAAAAATTGCTATTGAAAGCTGCCAAAACCGCCTCAATGAAAGTGAAGATAGAATTTCAGACCTCGAAGATAAGATTGTAGCCAGTGAACAGGAAAGACAAGATCTTTTAAAAATAACAAAGAATCAGGAAATAACAATTCAACACCTGCAAGATGATGCAAAGAAAAATAACATAAGATTAATAGGGATAAATGAAAAAGAAGGGGACAGCTCAAATGATATCAAGAGGATATTTACAGAAGTAATAGCTGAAAACTTCCCAAACATGAGATGAGAAACTGACATTTGGATAAGTGAAGCATATAGAACTCCAAACAGCCATAACCAAAATAAAACTACATGCAGACATATAATAATCACCATCCTGGAAATCCAACATAAGAACAGAATACTAAAAACTGTTAGAGAGAAAAGAGGTATCACCTATAAAGGAAAACCTATCAGAATCATGGCGGACTTCTCAACACAAACAATGAAGTCAAGAAGAGCATGGAGTGAAGTATTTCAGATTCTAAAGGAAAACCACTTCCAACCCAGACTGACATACCTGGCAAAACTGTCCTTCAAAATGGATGGAGAAATAAGATACTTCCATGACAAAGAACAGCTGAAGAACTTCATGAACACCAAACCAAACCTACAAAGAATACTGAAAGACATTCTAGATACACACGGGAGAAAACCACCAAGCAAGGCAGACAGTTAAACAGAATGGAAAGCTAAAGACACAACAGCAGAAAGATAACATG
>PVJX010015415.1:0-42654 GCA_004027295.1 Dolichotis patagonum | reverse complement strand
CTATCTTCTGTTGGCATCATTTAGCACCTATCCACCTACTCTCCAGTAATCTCTATTATGCTTTCTCTGTTAATGAATTTGTCTGTTCTAGTGTGAAAGTTGTTACTACCAATACGAATCTGTTTTCCTCAGACACAAAGTTAAAGCTGGGAAATAATGAAGGAGAAAAACATGTGCGTCTGTGTAAGAAAGAACTTTTCTAAGGATCTCTAACACTTCACCAGAAATTCATATATATATATATATATATATATATATATATATATATATATATACATACATAAAACTGAGCAGACTTCTCACATTAAAGGGTGGCTCAGAAAGGTTAAACATCATTTTTGAGTCTCAGAGCCAGCATCAATAGCAAAGCTTAAACAGAGAAGCAGAATATTTGGATTTGAAGCATGTTCTTCCTTTGTACCAAATCATGGTCTCCCTGCTTCTCCACTTAAATGCATTCATCCATATACCAAATATCTACCAATCATGAATTTGTGTTTTCCTTCACTCAACACTAATTCTCACCTCTTCTTGAACCTGTCATCTGAGTTTCGCACTTCCTCTCCCCATCTTCATATCCAGTGACCCACCAGAAACTGTTCTTCATTACTGAGCAAATCATCAGAACCTTTTGCTTTCTCTCTAGTCATTCTGTGTATAACTATTGTAGAGCTTCCCTGTGCCAGTAGGCTCAGTAGATTCAGAAACAATCATGTCACTTTGGTCAGGAAAAATTTGAACAAGTGACACTATGCTCCCTGTTTCACCATTTTCTGTCTCCTGGGAAACTCCCGTGTAGGAAATTTTAGAGCACGTTTTATGACATCACTCTTCTCACCCTGGTCATGTTTGATTCCTTAGTTCTAGTGTGTTCTTTATTTCTCAATGCCCTGGCACATGTTTTTACTCAGACTGGGGTATTTGCTCTGTTGAAATAGTCCCACTGGTTGACACCATTGTTCATTTCTTTAGATTCTTCACTTTTTTTCTTTTCTGTTTGGTCTATTGGATCTATCAATTTTTGAGAGAAGTGTTGAAGTCTGCAATTATAATTGTGGACCTTTTCAGGTCTATTGCTTGATAATTTGACTTGATGAGCTTTGAAGCTCTGTGGCCAGAGGCACATAGGTTTAGGATTGTTGTGTCTTCTCAGTCATTTGACTCTGCATAATTATGTAGCAGCCCTCATCGCTCCTGGTGAATTTCTTTGCCTTGAACTCTGGTATATATTGTCTTCATCTTTTTATTGTTAATCGAGCCATCTCATATTAGGAACACATTTCTTAAAGGTTAGCATATAGTTGACTAGTTATGTTTAATCAACTCTGATTTATGGTTTTTAATTGATATATTTAAACCCTTTGCTTTTGGGGTAATTATTGATATTTTAGAGATATGTTTACTATTTCATCATTTGTCTTTTTTATTTCCAATATTTTCATCCTTTATTCATTTCTTTCTTCCTGCCTTCTTTTGGCTTAGACTTTTTGTTTTAGTCTTATCACTGTATTGCATTGTGTTATATGTATAGTACTTTTGTAGTATTTGCTGTAGAAATGTAAAATATTTATTCAAGTGTTTATGAAACTATTTGTTGGGGCCAGGGACAGAGCTCAGCAGCACAGTGCCTGCCTGGTAACTGTGAGGTCTTGAGTTTGATTCTTGGTATGTATATATATATATATATATATATATATATATATATATATATTATTGTTTCATTATTCCTGTTGTTTCATGTTTCTTTATGGTATCATTTCTATCCTGTGTAGGTAATTTCCATCATCAAGTCTCACTTTACTTTCAAATGAAAATGTGTTTATTTTGTCTATATATTTCACTGCAAAAAGAACTCTGGGTTGACAATTCTTTGCTTTCAGCCTTTCAAAAAATGTTCTTCTATTTATTCTGGCCTCCATGATTTCTGATGAGAAAATAAAACAGTTCCTATAGTTTATCTGGAATGAGGTTTGCTTAAATTCTTGAATCTATAGAGTTGTATGTTTTGTTAAATTTGGGAAGTTTTTAGCCACCAACCCTTCAAATACCCCCCACCTTTCCTTTTCTCCCATTTTCCTCTTTTGGTACTGAAGAGATGTATGTTAGATCTGTTGGCTTCTGAGACTATTCTGAGACTATTTAAGAACACTTTTTCTTTTTGTTATTCTGATTGGGTCATTACTATTGTTTTCTAATTAAGTTTCCTGGCTTTTGCCTCTGTCCTTTCTAGTCTAGCATTGAGTCCATGAAACGCTGGTTTATATTGTTTTGATTTTTAAATTTTTGTTTATGTAATAAGTTCTAAAATTACAACATGGCCTTCACTTATCTTTAATTTGTTTGCTGAGACTTCCTAACCTTCTATTCATTTAGAATAATTGTCCTTATTTCTTGAGGCATTATGACAACTGCTTTGAAATACTTGTTAGAAGATCCAAGCCATTTAATCCTTGGAGTTTATTGTCTCTTTCTAAGGGAATTACGATTTCCTGTTTTTTCACAAACTGTGTAATTTTAGATTTTACCTGGCCATTTTGAGTTTTATGTTATGACATGCTTTCTTCTTAAATATGTTGGATAGTGCAGCTACTTTTGTGCTGCAGGCAATATATGAATATTTTCAGCTTGCAAGTATCCACCGTCTTTTTGTGTGCTGTTTCAATTTTAGCTTCATCGTCAAAGCTTTCCCAATGCTTTTTCGACTTTTCTGGAGTAGGTACAGCTTAGTGGTCAATACAGGTTTGGTTTATTACTTAGTTCAGTTCTCAGAGTCTATAGTGAGTGAGTGAGTGAGTGAGTGAGTGTGTGTGTGTCTGTGTGTGTTGTGCATAATCCGTGAATCAGAACCACATCCTCACAACTCAGGAGTGTGCCCAAGGAATTCACAGATCATTTTATGGGTTTGCTGCCCCACAGCCTTGGCAATACTTTCTGATTACTGAGAAATCTACTTTTCAGTCCCCCAAATGGAAGGCTGGCTGCTTGGCTTTGCATGTGCCAGAAATACACTGTATTTTGAGTCAAGTGGCTGGAGAAAGCAGAGAGACAAAGAACAAACGGAAATTGCCTGGCATTTTGGAATCAGGGGTTCCCGTATAAAGGAGAAAAAAATAATACAACACACATCGTCTACTTCAGTTTTATGGGGTCATCGACAGTCTGCCTTCCTATGCCATAGGGTCGTTAATTACAGGGGTTTCCAAAAGTTCTACGTATACCCTTTACTTTAAAGAGGTCTCTAGTTGTTGAAAGGCAAAAAGCCTGGAGGATGTGGGCATCGATCCCACCACCTCTCGCATGCTAAGCGAGCGCTCTACCACCTGAGCTAATCCCCCTTTCTGCCCCGGACTTTCAGCCTTTTACTTTAGTTAGGGACATGCTGGTCACCATTATTTTCAAGTTTCAGCCGACATGGTGACTGTTAAGGCCATGAATGCAGATCCACACGCTTCTAATAAAAAATCAGCCTCAGAACTTCACAGTCGTTCCTCGCTAAGGGGAAGAAGAAGTACGGTAAATGAAGAACACTCTGGTGCCGTTAGTCACAATTTCCCGATTTGGGAAAGAAGCGAGTGCGTCCTCTCTTGAGTGACAGTTAGTGACAGTTTGCTGTTAAAAGCGGTTGAATGGCAGCGTCTGAAGGAGATGCTAAGAGAACTCAGAGATGGCGATTGCTTGGTCGGCTTCTTGAAAGCAGCAAAAACACCCTGCTGTTTCCGCCCGGTTTCGAACCGGGGACCTCTCGCGTGTTAGGCGAGCGTGATGACCACTACACTACGGAAACCCCCGTGAAGAATTCTCTCTCTTAAGTCGGGGATGTTTAGCGCTGTACTTTAAAATGAAGTAAATATTGTATATATTTATAATGTACAACATTATGCCTTGATAAATGTATATATTGTGGAATGGCTAAATCAAGCTAATGAACATAACCCTTGACTTTCATATCTCTTGTGTGTATGTGCGTGTGTGGTGAGAATACTTCAAATCTACTTTCTTCAATTTTCAAGTACGCAATACGTGCTATTAACTGTATTTATCACACTGTACAGTAGGTCTCCTGTACGACTTATTTCTCCTGTTTAATTGAAACTTTGTGTCCTTTGACCAACATCTTTCCACACGTTCGTTCGTAGCCCTTGGTAAACAAACACCATTCTACTCTCTGCTTTCATGAGCTTGACTTTTTTAGATTCCACATGTAACTGAAATCATGTGTTATTTGTCTTTCTGTGTCTAGCTTATTTCTTTAAGCATAAAGTCCTCCAGGCTCGGCTATGTTTTTGCAATTGATAGAGTTTCCTTGTTATTGAAGACAGAATGGCATTCTATTATGCATCTATGTACCATGTTTTCATTATCCACTCATCTGCCAATGAACATTTAGATTTAAGCCTGTATCTTGACTTATTGGGAACAGTGGTGTAATGAATTTGGGCATGCAAGTATCTCTTTCAACATCCAGTTTCATTTATTTTGAATATGTACCCACTGGTGAGAATGCTTGATCAAATGGATGCTCTATTTTAATTTTTTAGGAAATTGTTATGCTATTTCATAATGGCTATACTAAGTTACATTTCCAGCAAAAGTGTACAAGGGTTCCCTTTTCTCCACAGCTTGCCAATACTTACCTTTTTTATAATAACTATTCTAACAAGTGCAGTAATAGCTCATTATGGTTTGGATTTTCTTGATGAATAGTGATGAAAATATTTTTATATACCTACTGGCCATTATCATCTTTTCAGAAATGTTTATTCAGATCTTCTGTCCATTTTTAAATCAGGTTATTTGTATTCTTGCTATCGGGCTAGATTTCTTAAATGTTTTGAGAATCTAAGTTATGGTTTACAAATATTTTCTCCTAATATGTAGGCTGTCTCTTCACCCTGTTAGTTCTTTTGTGGTACAGATGTTTTCAGTCTGTAGTAATACTATTCATCTATTTTTGCTTTTGTTGCCTATGCTTTTAATTCATATCCAAAAAAATAGTTATCCCAACTAATGCCGTATAATTTTCTCCTTATGTTTTCTTCTAGAAGTTTTACAGTCATTGTTCTTACAGTAAGCCTTACTCCACTTAATCATTGCACATGGTGTGAGATGGGGGCCGTTTCATTCTTCTGCATGTGATATCCGGGTATCTAACACTATTTAGTGAAGTTACTGTCCTTCTTCCATTTTATGTTCCTGAAAACTGTATCAAAAATTAGTTGACCGTAAATGTCTGGGTTTATTTTTGGGTTCTTCGTCCATTCCATTGGTCTATGTGTCTGTCTTTAATGTAAGTACTGTAGTATTTCAATTACTGCAACACTGTAGTATAGTTTGAAGTCAGGTAGAGTAGGTAGAGACATCCAGATTTCTTCTTTTTCCCCAAAATTTGCTTTGGTTCTTTGGGGGTCTTTTGTTGCTTCCATGTGAATTAAAAATTTTTGTGCTTCTTTAAAAATATGTCACTGGAATTTTGGCAGAGTGTGCTGAATCTATAGACTCTTTTAAGTAATGTGGGTATTTTAACATTATCAATTCTTGTTTGTGCTTTCATCTCTTGCATTAATGATTTATCATTTTCAGGGTATAGTTCTTTCATCTCTTTGATTAAAGTTATTTGCAAAATTTAAAATTTATTTGTATATTGTAAATGGGATTTTTAAAAGTTATTTTTCAGATTTTTTGTTGTTCACGTATAATAATACAAATTTTTGTATATTGATTTTGTATCCTTTGACTTTTACTGAATTTGTTTATTTAGCAAGTTTAGGGGTTCTTTAGGATTTTCTATATATGAAGTCATGTCATTGGTGATATCCACCAATAATTCCTACTTTCTACTAACTTTGGTCCAAAATTTGCTCTTTCTTTTCCAGTTCCTAAAGATATAATGTCAGATTACTTGAGACCTTCTTTCCTTTTTGATGAGGCCCTTATTACTATCAATTTGGAACTGCATTTTTAGTATCCCATAAGGCAATATGGAAAGTTGTGAGGCCTTGTGGTTTTCTGAAACAGTCAAGATAACTGATCATAGCTGAAAGGAAGCAAGAAAGCTTTTGCAGAATCTTTTTTTTTTTTTGGTACCGGGGATCGAACTCATGACCTCGTGCTTGCCAGGCAGGCACTTAAGCCACTGAGCTAAATCCCTGGCCCGCAGAATCATTTTTACTTTGTGACCAAGTAAAATATGAGTTTGAGCTTTTATTGTTTATTAAAAGGTAACTGTCATAACAAACATAAGAAATAGAAGTAACTGTCTTTTCAGTGGCTCATCGTGATCATAAAATGGTTAGTACTCTGCATTATGGGAATGCCAATATGACTGGAATCTACTGCTTTTAAGTTTTCACTCCTGGAAACTGATTTTAAGGCTTTAATGGGAAACTAGGTTTTTTTCTATTCAGAAGATACTTTGTAGAAAACATTTGCCTTCTATCTAGAGGTCCACTGCCAAACCAGACAAGAAGGGGAAAGTATGAGTTTCCATAATTAATTGTCTTTCAATTTCTCTTCTTTTTTCACCTCCACTAAGGCAGTGTTTACATTTATTTTTCAAGGATAAGGAGTCATCCAGCTTCCTCATCCAAAAGCATCTGTTAAGTCTCAACAACATGAAACAGCAGGTTTTGAAGACAATTAACAATGACTCTAGAGGTGAAGCTGAGAAGAAATGCCATTTTCTCCCATGAAGGACTTTGGATGTTAAGATAAAGTAGTTAGATATTGTAAGCAAAGTTTGCTTGTAAATGAATTTAGGTTGAACTATAAATCTGCATTTCAGTACCGCTCTCAAGAGTTGAGAGTGGCGTTAAAAAACCAGAAGTCTGGTCAGGGTATTATCATAAGGATCCGGGCAGAAAAGCTGTACAGAACATTTTTATTAATGCTGGATAGTGGTGTTAGATGCCTCCATCCATTCAACAAAATTTTATTTGGAGGCCTCAAGCCTCTGAAGTCTTTACTGAGCCAGGACTCAGCCCCTCATGGTCACTAGATGGCGCTGACTCATGGTCTACTGGGCTCAAGGCTCTTTGAAAACCTGATTTTATGTTGAATTATGCGGAGAGGTCCTAAAAAAGAAGATAGAGCATTCTGTAAATAGTTCTAAATTTTAACTATGTTTTTAAATTGAATGCAATAACCGCACCTGTTGATCCATTGAGACTTGTAGACCTTTCTTCTCATACTCTAACATCGCAGTGAGGGATTCTACCTAAGTTCATTTCTCTGGGCACCAAATGTCAACTGACTTACCTGACGAGATCAGGCACATTCAGGATGATATAGCTGTAGATATCACTTGACTTATCTGATCTAAAAGAAAATAAATTCAACCAACTGACAAAAAACATTTTTTTTGTCATAGTCCCTGTCACGCAGAGTAGGCCTGGGACTGCAACCAGAAGTTGGTTCATTATTCGGTAGATTCAAAATATTTTCCTTTCGCAAAAACGAGTGGAGTTGCGACTGTAAATTGGGTGAAAATCCAGGAGCAGGGAGGTTAAGTGTACGTGTTCATTTGTCTTAAGCACCTTGCTTAACCTGACAGTTTTGGAAAAGAGGTGCAATTTTTATCTCTAGCTTCCAAGGATCATTAGAAACTGGGGACAAAACAGGAAGTAAGTCTAGAGATTGGGCCTGACAGCACAAGAGACATCTGGAGGTGGTTTTTTGTTTGTTTGTTTGTTTGTTTTGTTTTGTTTTTTGTTTTTTTACCTGCAGTTTCAGAGTGAGAATAATTTCAGACTGAAAATAAAGAGCAGGTAAAGCCTTCTAGTTTCCTAATTGTGTGTGTTTGAGAGTGTGCGCGTGTGTGAAACTGAGAGATCACTGGTCAACATTCAAGGAAAGGCTTTCAAGATGGCAGTTAAGTATTTTCACAATTGGTTGGTTGGCTACCCACAGCACTAGGCAGTGGTGACCTTGCTAGAAGCCCTAGGACCCAGTGAAGTCGGAACACAAGCTCCTGGCTCCTTTTCTCTGCCAGGGCCGCGCGGGTGTTAACAGTGGACGCCCCCGTGGGAGTCCGGTCCGTGGGATAGATGGCTCTTTCTTTTGACCTTGTGACTGTATCTCTTTTGTCAAACTTTTAAAGAAATGGATTGAGCTACATTATCCTATTTCAACGGTGCTGGGCCTTGCTACGCGAGCAAGGTCCGAGGGACTGCTTTTTTAGCCCGGCCGCGCGACCCCAGCCTCACCCCGGCCCAGGTAGGAAGCACTTCCGGGTCGTTCCCCACTTCACCGGGAGGAGTTGGTGCTCGGTTGCTGTGCAACCCACTAGCGGCTCTGGTGACCTCTCCTGCACCTTCTGCTCACTGTACTTCAAGAGCCTCTGTGGCTTGTTTCGGTGTGAACTCAAAAGAGCTGTAAATCGGAAGTTATTAAGTAACATTCGCGGCAGATTTTGTGTTGATCCTCAGAAGGGAGCATTAAAACCAAGAACCAAGCGTTCTCAAATGGGAGGCGTTTTTGTGCAAAATGCGCCTAAAATACTCTTAGTGAATTTGAGCCAGGAGCTTGTTGTATTCCTTTGTCAATCTTTTGTACTCTCTCAGCTTAACCCAGATCTTCCTCATACTTGGCTACTCTTCAGCTTCCCCGTGAAGGAATATAAAGATTGTCTGTTAGCTCAGCGGCATAAGCGCCTGCCTTGCAAGCAGGCAGTCGTGAGTTCGATCCTTGGTACCGATAAAAAAAGAAAAAAAAAAAAAAAAAGATTGTCTGTCTTGAAGCTTTGTTGGTTCAATCTTCTGGCAGCTTCAGGTCCTTCACTTCAAGGTAAAGGGACCCTGGAACAACAGATGATGGGGATTTGAGGGGTTTTCTGTCCAACTAGCACTCAGAGACTAGGCTGAAAAGATGGAATAACAGAAACACTAAAAACCCAGTCGATTCTTAATTCTTTCCCCAGTTGAGGTTGTGTTCCTTCCTGCACATTTAGAGTTGGAGCGCACACTTCAGTTATGATTTTTATCAAACTGCTGAAAACAATTTGCTTAACTGTCTTTTCCATTCCATTGCATATTCTTCAATGCCTACCAGAAGTGATTTTATATTAAAAGTCTGCATGTGTGAGTGAAAGAGTTGAATGAGAGAAAATACCTCGTGGTATCAGTGTGACTCACAAGTGTGTGATTGCATGGTATTCCAATCTGTGTTTAAATGGAAGAGCCATGGGCTGGTATATTCAGGAGGGTATTCTGCTTTCTTGAATAAAGCAATACTTACAGTGGCTATTATGTCTCTAGGGGCAGGATAGAGTTGGTGTTGGGCTTGTGTCACTTAATTCTAAAACCATTCACAGATAGCAGGACTAGACTATGACCAGGAGCCAAGAAGAAGTTCTCTAAGAAAAGAGATTATCCAGTTTGTTGATATGAAAGAAAAAACTTAGTGAATCAACTGCATGACAGGCAGAAAATTTTCACATCATTTCTGTGGTTGGTTTGAACTTTTCAAAGTGTCAGTGACCAGAGATAATTAGGGCATAATATTTAAAAACTCAAAGATCCCTCCTAGTGATAGGAAACTTAGCAATAGTTCCATAACATTAAAAGACACTTAACTGGCTTAAACAAAAGGAATTATACACATACTATAAGGCCAAAAGGTAAAATAGTTACATGATGGGTTATTTCAGTGGTTTCATGATGTCATCCTTGGTTTTTTTTTTGAAACTTTGCACACTGTCATTCTCAAAAAATTGGTCTAGCACCCCAGCCAGTTTCCCTGAAGTGCCCTAACTGTAGTTCCCAGCTGGTCCCCTTAAGTGCCTCATAATAAAGCACACACACACACACACACACACACACAGACCTGTTCCTTGTGTCTGTTGTGCTTCCTAGTAGACCTTCCTGCATACAGTTAGATTTTTATTACATATGCTAACCTAACCCAATTACTGCCAAGAAAATTAGCAATATAATTAATTAGATTAACATATTTCTGGATCTGTGAACAGAACTTGCCTCATCTAAATCTAAGGCAATACAGAGAGCGTTATAAGAATAAAATAATTTTTCTGTTGAAAAAAAGACATAAGGGCAGTAGTATGTGATAGTGTTATACTCCATCTCCATATCTGAAATAAAAGAAGGGTGCTATTCTTTATATTAACCCACCTTTGGCTGACACTAAGTTTTGAGACACCACCATCACAGAAGTTAATCTGCATCTTGTACTGGGTGCTAGTATTTCTCAATAATGAAACAAAAGGCATTAATTGTACATTATTACATATCACCTTATAAGTCAGGATTGTATAAGGTTGACTACTAGTAATGATTTATATGACAGATCTTTATGACTGATCATGAAACAATAAAGCTGCTTCTCAGCTTGAAGTGGAGGTGAACTTACGTATCACAGTGAAGAGATATGAATCTCACCTTGAATAACTGTCTCAATCCAGTTCTGCAGGAAAGAGTGGAAATCCTAAATTACTAACTATGGAAATTAGTAAATTATGGTACCTAAATGTATCTATAAAGTGCAAAACCTTCATTAGTTGCCAGGCTTATTTTTGAAGGTTCTTCAGTAACAGTTGGTATTTTTAATTTGTTTCATTACTGTGTTCTGTTAGTTTCCAGTATAACCATAGTGCAATGATTTCTATCTTAACTTTGCTCTCTGTTTTTTTTTTTTCTGGTACTGGGAATTGAACTTACAACTCATGCTTGCCAGGCAGGTGCTGTATTGCTGAGCTATATCCGCAGGCCACTCTGTATTCTTAATAATATTGTTCATATAGGAGAAACTTGATCATCAGCGAAAAGAGCAGGGTTAGATACCCAGGTTAAAAATCCTAATTCTGCCTTTTATTAGCTATGCGACTTGGGACAAATAACTGTATTAATGCATCTGCCAAAAGGGGATGATAGTTATGAAATTTGTTGTGAGGTTAAGTGGCATAATTCAGATAATGTGCCTGGCAGATATTTAGGCTTTCAATAAAACAAAGCTCTTAATAGTGAGGTCCAACTCCTTCCCAGTCTGCACAAATTTAACCTCTGTCACTCAAAAGATGTATATTGAACATGTTTACCAAACAAAAGGTGAAACCCTAAGGATTCAAAGATCTTCATTTCTCAGAACACCTTCATTCCTCAGAGCATTTAGTCAGTGACACAAATGTAACTCAGAATTACAATAAAATGGAGATGTTCTACCTTGAAACAAGAAGAAAATGCTCTAGCAACACAGGAGCAGATCAATTTACCTTGGTGGGAACATTAAGGGAGGTTAGCCATGACATCATAGTTGGACTGAATCTTGAAAGAGAAACACATTGGACCTTGTAAAGAAGGGACTAGAGGGCCAGAGGATTCAGGCAGTGCAAAGACTCAGTTACAAAAGGTTCCTGGAGAATCTGAAGATACCATATAGTACAAATACTGTGTAAATTGGTGTGTGGAAGAGGAGTCTGAGGAGCAGATTAGGTTTATGTTGAGCCAATATTTGCTTGGGTGTCGCTTGAGTTGCTCAAAGTAAAACACACCAAACACAACAGTGATGAAAGCAGAAGATTCCCAAAGAAAAAATGATGAAAATGAATGTAACACTTGCCATTTGTTTAAAAATTACATTTTTCAAACAGGTTCTACAAATCAGAGTATGGCCTAGGAGTCAAAAGTTGCAGATTACTTTGTCCATCCGGTTTTCTACCCCGCCTCTTGGCCTGTTACTATCTATTTTGCAAATTCTCTTTCTTCCCCAGGACATGGTTCTTACTGACTACAGGAGACAATCTGAGCAACTCCCCTTGAATATAGAACAATTGCTGCAATATTAGTCTTATTTCCATATGCTGATATGTACAGAGTGAGCTGAGCTATTCTCTTCTCTCTTCAATTGGGTCTAAGCAATACAAATAAGGTCAGCAGAAATACTCATATGTAATCTTTGGGCCTAATCTAACAGTCTCCTATTTCTTCACATAATGCTTTCTGTTAAAGATCTGAGTACAGTGGGATGGCAAGCCAGTCAGCTTCAGGAATGTCAACTGAGTATGAGCCTTGAAATGTAGAGACTATGAATCCCCAGGGCACAAAAATTTACATATCATATACAGAAGCAACAGCCTACTAAAACAATTCAAATGCCTTAATTGAATTGTACAGACTGATCCTTCTGTGTATCTTTCTCTCTGTGATTTGCAAAGATGCTTTTCTCCCCACCTGGCTAGCCAGCTCAAGTTATTCACATAATTCCCACTATCCTCACTGTCACTCATCTTTGAACCACTCCCTTCTTCACAAAGATAATAAATTCTGATAAACTCTGATAAGGGAGGTCACTTTGAAAGCATAGAGTGGTTTCCAGGTATTAGGAAGAAACCTAGGGAAGGCCAGGAGTACAGAGTACAGAGCTCAGGAAAGAGATGAGTGATGACTATGAAAACTCAACCAAATCTGAAGTAGTGTGAATTAGGAAAGGAGAGGGGAGCAAGGCCAGCATCTCCTGGGGTCCCTTTCTAGGAACACAGTTCCTAGAGAGCCAATGGAAGCATTGTAGGATATTATGATTGAAACCAGTGGCAGCTAGGGAAGCTTAGGGGTGGAAATAGGAGGTAGCTGCAAAAAAGATGAGTAACAATAATTTTACCTAGGCTAGTAGCTCTAAGAGGCTGTTGCTTAAAAAACATTTCTGAAATGAGTCACTGTTTCCTTTAGGTATACCGAAGCAGAAAAGGTGGTTAGCAGTTTCTGGAAGGGACACAGCTGGAGCTGCATTGTCCCTTTTAAAGTCAGAACTTAATTTATTTTTGATAGAGATTTCTATCTTTATCCAAGTAAAGAAGTTGAAGGCCTACTCAGCTGGGCAGAGCCAGTAACTGTACACAGGGTGAGGGTGTAATATGGTTTAATCTATTCACATTTCACACTGCAGGACACTGACTGTAAAAGAAGGAAAAGGAGCAGGAGGAGAAGGAAAAGGAAGAGAAGGTGGAAGAAAAAGAGGAGGAAGAGAAAGAAGGAAGGAAGGAAGGAAGGAAGGAAGGAAAAGGAGAAGAAGAAGAAGAAGAAGAAGAAGAAGAAGAAGAAGAAGAAGAAGAAGAAGAAGAAGAAGAAGAAGAGGAAGAAGAAGAGGAAGAAGAAGAGGAAGAAGAATGAGGAGGAGGAGGAGGAGGGAGGAGGAGGAGGAGAAAGAAAAAATGTAGAGGAGTTAGGTTTCCTCAGTTCCTTTGGAATGTCTTCCAATTTTTAGGCACCCACATAGGTCCCTCCTCCTTGTCTTTTCTCACTGTCTCCCTCCTCTTCAGATTCTCTCCAATCCCCTGAGGGCAAAAGACTGATCTTTCATCCCTCCCCACATAATAACCCACAGCTTTGTATTGTTACCCTGATGTTACTGAGTAATGTCTTGTCTCTCTCTCTAGACTAGAAAATCCCTAAAAGATGATCACTCTGATTTCTTAATCTCCCACTACCCTTACCACAATGTACCAGAATTTCAATATATTGATTAATAACAAGGAGAAAAAAGCCATAACAAATGCCAAATATTTTTCTTGATGATGTTGGAGATATAAAATTTTTTTTCTAATGTTTCACACCCTCAACATTCTGCCTTATCATCTTTCCCTCCAATTTCAACCCTCTTGTACTGTTAATCATGGAAGGTTTCATTTACTCTCCTCTACTTCCTTTTTTGTAGTACTGGGCATTGAACCCAGAATCTTTGCACTGAGCTGTATCTCCAACTCTTAAATTTGTTTTGTTTTGTTTGAGACAGTGTTGTACTAAGTTCTCCAAATTGGGCTTAAATTTTTGATACTCTTGCCTCTCAGAGTACTGGTCTGTTACTGATTTTTAAAACCTTTCTCCTTTTTTTCTTTCTAGGATTATTTTCCTCTAGACTTTGTCTTTTGATTATACTCTGTTTCTATCACATACCCTTTTACACTGAGGCCCATCCTAACATTCTTCTCAGGAGTAAAACTTCATGAGCTCTGCCTGTCTCCCTGGTGGAGTGACATGATGAAATGTGAACACTACCTCTTAACAGAATATGAGATACTATGCTGCTCCCCCTGTTTATTAAAAATGTCACATGCCATATTGTTCTGTCCAGTGATGCTTTTATTTGCATTGGCACGTGTGTACACTAAAAGCTTTGGCTTGTGCCCTCAGCTCTCACAATGATCACAATGAGTGGATAGAATTCTGAAATCTTACAGAGGAATGACAGGCATCTAAAAGATAATAGAGGTTTATCAGGGAAATAGTTGAGTATATGTGAATTTCTTGAACTGTGAGCAGCATAAATCTCTTTATACATTTAGCCTGCTTCATAGGCATCATAGTAATATCTAACTTCAAGCTATGCAAAGCAATAGTGATAAAAATGAGATGCATTGGAACAAAAACAGATATGGATCAATGGAATAGAAATGAAGTACAGAAACCTCCCTACACATAATCAACTATTTGATTTTTGACAAAGGGGCCAAAAACATGTGGTGGAAGAAAGAGCCTATTCAACAAGTAGTGCTGGGAAAACTGGTTATCCACTTGCAGAAGAATGAAATTGGATCCTTATCTGTCACCACATACTAAATTAAAATGAAACTGGATCAAGGATATAAATATTAAAGCAGAAACAAACCTTCTGGAAGGTAAAACAGGTAAAGTACTTGAAGACATAGGATTTTACTAGAGAAACAGATATAACACAGGATATACAAATGTGTAAGATATTACAAGATTGGTTTATGATGGTCAGCCACAGAATAGGATGAGAAAATGTGCAAGGGTGTCTGCACGCTGGAGACTGAAGGATTCAGTCCAAGGTCTGGAGTTTACTGCAGTGTTCCATGCAAATCCATATCAGAAGGCCGACTGATCCTTCACCAGAGGGCTCAAGGATCCGGGGTGGAAGCAGAAGAGTCTGCACTAGAAGCCAGGAGATGATGTCCGTGCTCAACGTGAAGACGAGCTCTTCCAAAGAATGGAAGCCAGTCCATCCTTCATTTCCCTTTTATACCATCCAGGTGATGAGCCACCCTAAGGCGGGTCCTCTACACCCTAGGGTGTAGAAGTACTGAGCCAATTTAGTTAAGCTTTTAAATTTCTCCAGTTGACACAATCAATCAACTACTACAACATAGGTGTAGGAAAGGATTTCCCCCCACAGAACCTCAATTGCACAAGAAATAGCAGCAAGGATCAACAAATGGGATTTTATCAGACTGAAAAACTTCTGTACAGCAAAAGAATCAATCAGTAGAGTGAAGAGAACCTAGAGAATGGGAAAAATTTTTTTCTTGCTACTCCTTAGAGGACTAATATCCAGAATATACAGAGAATTCAAAAAAATTGGATCACCTAAAATTAAAGACTCAATCAAGAAATGAGTAAGACAAATGAACAGATACTCTACAAACACAAATGGTCAATAAATGCAAGAAAAAAATATTCAACATTTATGGCTATTAGAGAAATGTAAATTAAAACAACACTAAGATTTCATCTTACTCTGGAAAGAATGGCGATCATTAGGAAATCAAACAATAACAATTGCTGGTGTGAAAGAAACCCTCTATCATTGTTCTTGGGAGTGCAAACTAATACAACCATTATGGAAATCAGTATGGAGATTTCTCAAAGAACTGAAATTAGAAATTTCATAGGAACCAGTTATCCCTCTGCTAGATATCTTCCATAAAGAGTTTAAGTCATCATGTTGAGGCTAATTAGCAAGAAACATTTGCTGGAGGCGAGGACTTGAGAAACAAGTTTATTGAAGCTGATCAGTGACACAACAGTTAAGAGGGGCTGAAGCTGTCAATGACAAGTCTTTGTGGTCCTGAACTTTTATACCCTCTTGTGGAGTCACAAGTCCTTTCATTACCATAGCAACCACATTATACCACATCACTTTGTTGGAATGTCACAGGACCCTTTTACAATCTCCATACTCTACATCTGGCCCATTTATCACACAGGATGCAAACAATGGTCATCCTGACCAGTATATGCTAAAACTGTTTGTTCCTGATATAATTGCTTGGTTGTCTTTTATATAATTTATAGTTAACTAGATGAGAGGGAGTTTCAGGAGTGAGGTCACCTAAAGTTAACTACAAGCTAAACTGGAGACTAAAAAGAAAATGGAGTCATAGTTGCTTCTATTACTTGCACAATCATACTATAGCAGTACATGCATTCCAATGTTTATAGCAGTGCAATTAATAATAGCTAAATCTTGGGAGTAGCTTGTAAATTCATCAACAGATGACTGGATAAAGAAAACAGTATCTATATACAGTGGAATACTATCAGGGTATAAAGAATGAAACATTTGAGACATTCGTAGGAAAATGGATGCATGTGGAAAATATAATGTTGACTGAAATAAACCAGACACATAAGCTTAAATACTGTATAGTATCTCTCATTTGAATGAGTCAAAGTACAAACACTAAAAATGATAAAGGAAGGATAGAAAGGAAAAAGGGACAGATCTCTTGCAATAGGTAAGTGACCCAAGGGAACAAGTGTGCGGGGTGAAGAGGAGGAGAAGGAGAAATGAGATGAATAAAGATATGCCATGTACAGGAACCTAATAACCTAAACTAATGTAAGTACTACATGTATAACATGAGCAAGGACAAATAATATCAATAAGTATGAAAAATGAGAAGAACCATAAGAAAAGGTAAAGGAGGGAGAAGGAACAGAAGGGGTTTAAAAACTGTAATATGTATGTGTAATCACTCCCCAAAATGATTGTATGAATTACAAATATGTACTAATTAAAATTTTTTAAAAATTAAATAAAAGTATAAAAATAGAAAGAATTTAGCCTGCTTCATGTATTCCATTATAATAATGAAAAACAAACTAATACAACACATCTTCTGGCCCTAAGCTTACTGTTTAGCACATTGGTTGGCCAATGGTGGATTCTCTGCATGCATATCTGTTGATGAAGGAATTACCAAATGAAGGAATAAATTTTTAAAAGGAGCTGAAAAAACAGAAGGTTTTAGAAAACCTGTTTAGAAGTTTAAGAACCTCTATTTTTTTTTCTTTTTTGGTAATGGGGATCAAACTCATGACCTAGTGCTTGCCAGACAGTTGCTTACACCACTGAGCTAAATCCCTGACCCAAGAACCTGTATTTGTAAAAAATGAAAGCTCCAGGAAGATGGGGATTATGTTTGGCTATTTTATATACTTATGTATTCTGAACATCTAACATATTGCCTGCCATAAGTAAGTGCTAAATAAATATATACTGACTAAAAGAATAATTGATGCAGGAACAAAAGAAAGATGGGCTACATTATCTGTCAGTTTCCTTTAATTGGCCACTGCCATAGTATTCATACTATACTAATACACTCCCAGGGTTTACTTTGATTTGCAATGTGCAGCAATGATACATTTCTAGCTTAGTCCAAGAGGTTTATTTTGTCAGCCATTTGTAGTGTTAATAGTAGTAGGGAAGGAGAGTTGGCCAAGAAAGGAGCAAGGAAGAAAGTTTATTCCTGTAAGAATTTAGAGATAATATTAGAGGTAAAGGTTGCTTTTGCTGACCATGTGCACACAGAAATCCAGTCCTGAGACTAGAAGGACAAATCTTGCACAGCAGTATCTGTACATCTCAGGGATGGTGGGCACCCCACTGAGAAGAGCTTTCCCCACCACTTTTCCCTGAGCTTGGAATAGAGTCAGGAAAACAAAGTAGATACATAAATGAATTTCTGCTGATGAAAAAAAAAAAGGAACGCTATCAATACAGTAAAACCTTGGTTTGCAAGGATAATTTGTTTCAGAAACATGCTTGGAATCCAAAGCACTTGTGTATCAAAGTGAATTTCTCCATAAAAAATAATGGGAACTCAGTTCATTCTACAAAAAAATACTTATGTAAAATAATTATAATACTGTACCAAACAATCGAGAAAATACAAAATATAAAGAAAAATAAAGTAAGCTGCATTTATCATTGAAAACATTTGTGGTTGGTGTGAAGGAGATGAGAGAGGAGGGTTATTGTGTATGATGACTTTCACTATCACTAATGGAATCGCTACCATCTATTGACTCAGTGGAATCTTTTTCTTTTTATGTACCTTTAACAGTTATTCAATGACATTTGCTTTTGGATGCTTTTGAGAATTTTGAGGAAATGTGACATTGCACACAGTCCTGCAGTGAGAAAGAGGGGTGGGGAGAGGGACAACCATTGGCTCAATTGTGATCATAGGATACCTGGTGTCATTTGCTAATTGTTATGAAGAACATTGCTCATTTATCAAGTTAAAATTTATTATACATGTTTTCTTATCTTGTGGGACACTCGCAGAACGACCTATAATCCAAGGTTTTACTGTATATTTATGAGACGAATGGCTCAATTTCAACAAAAGTTAAATCTCAGTCATACATTTTTAAAAAATCACAAACTAGTTCACATTTTCTTTGAGGAATGTATTTAAAAGGAGAAGTGTTCATTGTTTTTTGCTTTTGTTTTTGTTTGCTTTTTGTGGGGGGGTAGTTTTTTGGGGGTACTGGGGATCGAACTCATGACCCTGTGCTCAAAATGATTTGAGAAAAATATAAAGTAGCAGAAGCTGGAGCCAGAAAAACAGGGTTCAAAAATTAGTTCTGCACTTACATTTGGCCAAGTCACTTTTTTCATTAGTAGATTACCACTGTTTGCTGATTGTGATAATAGCATTGCACATATACAAATAAAATGATAATATAAAATGAAAGAGTCCTTATTTTTCAAAGATAAATTTAAGGTGTTAAAAACCAATACAAGGCCTGGTGTGGTGGAGTATGCCTGTAATCCCAGCACTTGGGAGACTGAGGCAGGAGGATTGCCTTGAGCTTAAGGCCAGCATGGGCTACATAGTGAGTTCAAGGGCACCTTGGACTCCCTAAGAAGACCTTGTCTCAAAAAGACAAAACAAAAAAACCAACCCCTCCTGCTCCCTCCCCCCAAAACAATACAGAGTTAAGGAAAATGAAGAAAGAATTTTGGGAAATGCAGTCCAAATAAAAGATACAGGCAAATCTTCAGAAAGTGATCCTAACAAACTAGAGATGAGTGATTTCCATACATGGAATTTAAAATAATGGTCATAAAGATTGTCATTGAGGTCAGGAGAGCAAGCAAGAATAAAGTGAGAATTTCAGCAAAACAATGGGAAATATACAACAACACCAAAGAGACACCAGAATGGAAGAACCCAATAAATGAACTAAAAAGTCAGCAGAGGTTCAATGGTTGACTTACATATATACGATACAGATCAGCAAATCCGAGCACAGATCATTGGAAATTGTGCATCACACCAAAGCAAAAAGAAATGAATGATAAATACTGAAGATAGATTATGGACACTATGCAACCAACTGAGAGTAATACTCCAGTATACCACTTTTGATAATGGAAAGAACATCCTGACAGAAAATTAATAGTGGACTTGAATAATACTGTAGTTATTACAGACATACACAGAACTCTTTAACTAACAATGGAAGGACACACATTCTCAACTCCCACAGAATATTCTCCAGAGTAGACTAGATGTTAAGCCACAAAACAAATCTTAACAAATTCAAAAAGATAGAAATAATATCTACATGTGTTTTTTCTCAACTCTGATGGGATAAAACTAGAAATCGGTAACATTAAAAAATGAAAAAATCACTGATTCATGGAAACTGAATAATGTAATCTTGAACAACCACTTATCCAAAGGAAAAATCAAAAGGGAATTTTAAAAAATCCTCAGACAAAAAGCACAATAAAACTTATGGGATACATACTTATGGAATATAGCAAAAACAGTATTCAATAGGAAATTTATAGTTATGTAGTAATACCTTGATTCACAAAAGCTTCTTTCATGAACAATTTGGTTCATGAAGCATCTGGCAAAATTTTGCTTCTGCTTTTTAACTCCAGGTTGGGTGATGAACCCAAACACAGCCATCTTCCCTGCTCTAACACATGGTCATGGCTTCATCTAGTCAAGATTGAGGTTGCAGAGAGATCTATGCTCACTTGGCGATTCCTCAAAAAACTAGGACTGGAAGTCCCATTCAACCCAGCTACTCCCCCTCTGGGTATCTTCCCAAAAGAATTAAAAACATACCATAATGATATATCTGCAACCATGTATATAGCAGCACAACTTGTAATAGCCAGATCTTTACAACAGATGCTGCAGGAAAAAAAAGGATCATGAAAGACTACTATGATAGGTATACTGTATATAAACAAAGTGGATAGCCAAGAAGAAACAAATTAATTCCTGGAAAAGTACAACCTCCCAAGCCTGAATCAAGAAACAGAAAGTCAGAGCAGAACAGTAACAAGGGGCTAAAGAAATAACCAAAACTAACACAGAAAATCTCACAACTAGATAGATTCAGAGATGATTTCTACCAGTAAAAATGTGTTAATACAAATCCTCTCTAAATTATTCCAAGAAACAGGAGTGCAGAGAATACATCCAAATTAACTTTATGAGGTCAGCATCACTCCGATACCAAAGACAGGCAAAAGTACCTCAGCAAAAAATAATACAATGAAAAAAATTAAAACACTACGAATTAATAATTTTAAAAAATTGACAAAGTTCAGCATTCATTTATCCATTCAAATTCAGCAAAATAGCCATGGAAGAAAACCCCCACACAATAAAGGCCACTTATGAAAAGCAACAGCTGATATAATCAATGTGAAAAGTTTGAAAGCTTTTCTTTTAAGATTTGGTACAAGGCAGATGACCATTCTCTCTACTTCCATTTAACATAGTATCAGAAATGTTAGCAATCAGGTAAGAATCAAACATAAAGGGCATCTAAATAGAAAAAAAAAGAACTGAAACAATCTACTCACAAATGATATGTGGAAAATTCCCAAAACTCCACCATATATCTATTAGAACTAATATATTCAATAAACATGCAGGATATAAAAATCAATGCATAAAAATCAGTTGTTTTTATGCCTGTAAAATCTAGCTGAAAAATTATCAAGAAAATAATCTTATCTACAATTGTTTAAAAAAACCCATTAAAATATTTAGGAGTAAAGTTAACCAAATAAGTGAAAACTATGAAACATTGATGAAAGAAATGGAAGACACAAATTAATGGGAAGATACTTATAGATTGTAATAACTAATATTGTGAAAATGTCCTATTCAAAATGATCCATAAATTAAATGAATCCGTATAAAAATTTTAATGATATTCTAAAATTCATGTAGAACCACAAAAGACCCCAAATAGCTAAAGAAAGTTTGAAAAAGAGCAAAGTTGGAAGCATAATCCTGCTCAACTTCAAAATATACTCAAAACTACAGTGAGCAGAACAGTATGGTAGTGATACATCAATGGAATAGAATAAAATTTTTAAAAAATTCAATTGATTTTTCACAAGGATACCAAAAATACACAGCAGAGAAAGGACAGTCTCCACAACAAGTGGAGTTGAAAAAATTGGGCATTTATATACAAAAGAATGGCATTAGATCCTTGTCTTACATGTAAACCAATCAACTAAAATGGATTAAATACCAAAATATAACATCTGAAACTGCAAAATTCCTCAAAAGAAAAAACTTAGAGGAAAAGTTCCTTAAAACTGGACATGGCACTAATTTTTTGAGCAAGAGACTAAAAACTCAGTGAATCGAAGCAGCAATAGAAAACCAGGATTACAACAAACAAAATCTGCACAGCAAAGGAATCAATCAGCCATGTGGAACATGGACGAACATATTTGCAAACTATATACCTCATAAAGGTTAATACCAAAATAAGTAATGAAACACACACACAACACAATAGCAAAGCAAACAAACACAAACTCACAAACAAATAAGAAATTTGATTTAAAAACAACAGAGGAATTGAATAGACATTTTACAAAGAAGACAAATGGCCAAAAAGTATGAAAAAATGCTCCGTGTCACAAATCATTGCAGAAATGCAAATCAAAACCTACAATGAACTAACATTTCACTCCTGTGTTTCCTGCTATCAAAAAGATAAAAGATGTATTGGTGAGGATATGGAAATAAAGAAACGCCTATACACAGATGCAGGAATGCAAATTAGTAGAACTGGTGTGGCAAACAACATGGAGGTTCCTAAAAGTAAAATTAAAGTATCATAGGATTCAGCAATCCTGCTCCATGGTGTACAGCCGAATAAATGAAGTCAAGATCCTGAAGGATATTTGCACCCCCGTGTTCATTGACAAATTATTTACTATAACTAAGAAACCAGCCAAAGTGTCAACAAATGGATTAATAAAAAAATGTACCATAGAATGTTATTTGCCCTTAAAAATGGAGATCGTGATATTTCCAACTATGTGGATGATTCTTTTTTCCATATCTCTCAAGCACAAGACAGAACCTAGAATTCCACGTGAAGTTTACACACGTTCACTTCTAGAGACACTTGTTTACTCATCCTTCGCGCCTCGAAGCGCTCTGGAGCACGAGGTCTTTAACACAGAGAAATGTTTTGGAAAACGTAGTTTAGTTTAGCAGATAGACTTCCAGAATTTCAGAGACCCAATCCCGGCCGGTTTAGGTTCTTTTCCTCTAGACACTTTCTACTTTTAGGACCCAGGCAGGTGGTAGAGAAACCCTAGGAGATGCATTCCTGTGTGGGCCACTCATTGCTGACAGCCCCGCGCATTCTGCTCCTCGCCGTTCTCTCCGCGGGTACCGCCCAGTTCTGTGGCGCAGAAGACCAGAAGAGGACTCGTCGCGATCCCCTTTTCCAGAGACTGTCCTGTCGCTCTGCAGCAGACAGGGTCCCAGCCTGGGTCTGCAGTGGAGGGTTCTGGTGTCTTTCGGACTGTGTGGGGCTCGGCCCCCTTTGCCAGTGTCCCGCAGAACTACAGCCCCAAGATACAGCGCAGCACTAGGGATCCGTGCTCTTTGTGACCCGCGCTCTTTGTGACCCAGGTACAGGGCCCGAGGTCTCCAGGGAGCCATGTATGCAGTGACCGGAACATATACTCAAATGCTCCAGTGGCGCAATCGGTTAGCGCACGGTACTTATACAGCAGTATGTGTGAGCAATGCCGAGGTTGTGAGTTCGAGCCTCACCTGGAGCAGTGGATTTTTTCCCGAATTGCAGACCTTTGGGTTATCAGACGCATGACGTCACCATGCTTTGCCATCGTCAATATGTTTGAAGTTTTATGCGTTTACTCTAACGAGTTTCCTTTGTCCGTTTGGAAGTCAACAATTGCCAAGTGAATCCATTGTGCTGCCAAGAGTTTCTTTCTCACTGGTCAATTCCCACTCAAACAGACAAAGGATATGACCTCACTTCCTTTATCCCTGTTTTTCTTTTATTCTCATGTTTTCTTGGAGAGTCTTGGGCAGATATTTAATAAATGCTAAGTAGCTTCCCCGACAGGTTAAGCGTTGAACTATGCTTAACACAAAGGTGGGGATTGAATTGTCCAGGGTTCTTGTTTGATTAAAAGATCTGACCTGGGGGCGAGGGCGGTGTTATTGATACACTACTGTATCTGACAGTGGCTTTGCTGTGAAGAAACTAAAAACAAGAAGCTAAAAGCCACAGGATAGGGATGGTAGTGTGAGTCTGGCAAGAATCTGTCTTTCTACCTTTGGAAACCCTGCAACCAACCTTCGATTGCTTAGTGCCAGATTTCTTAAAATAAAAATCATAGTTATTATAATAAACATTAATAATGTAATGTTCAGACCACAGTGTATACACATTTGACTCATAGGGGAATAGATGTGGAGGTAATTACCCCACTCCTCAATGAGCACTGCAGTATTTAGCAACAGGGATATTCCTGCTCATCAGAACAAAGGGGCTGATAATTGCATAACTAGGTATTTGAAATATTTTAATATTTACTGTTATAGAACTATGTGGCAAGACAGAAAATGAAATCTGCCCAATAAAAGAAAGAGAAACATCATGAGAATGAGAGTACTTAGAACAGCTCTGATTTCTGGGCTGGTGTTGTTTGTAAACCCGGAGGATAGGTTGTGATGTTAATGCAGAGGGAAAGCTTACCCTTCTCCAGCACATGAGATTCTGAAAGATGAGATCCCAAAGAGCCATGAGATAGAGGAAAAGTAACCTGTTTGCCTAGATGGTAAAATTCAATACCCAACATATGTTCCAGTTTCTGATTAGTTGACTCTACTAACCATTGTGGTACAGTGGAGCAAGTTGGCATTTATCAGAAAATTAAAGATCCAAAAGAAAGAGACAGGGTGGTTTGAACTTTCTCTACAGAGTGGTTGTGGCTTTGGATCACACTGAGGACATAGGTAGTGCAGACGGAAAGACTTTGGGCCAGATGTCAGAGACAAATCAGTGTTACAACCAATATTACCCAGGAAGTTTTAGATATAAAAAAAAAAACCGTACCTATACCTCTGTACCCTGTTGTACAAATAATGACTGCATTTGAAAAAACCAAGTGAATAAGGATAAAATGTACTGTCTGCCAAAAAATGTATATACATCAGGAAAAAAAATATAAATATTTTAATACTAAATTTATTGAGACATCATGATATTGATACAAGTGACTTTCCTTCCCCAACCTGCTTACCAGCAGAAGCACTACTGTCTGCAGGGAATTCAGCTCTCAGCAGGGAACTCAGCTCAGTATAAAGTTGTCATGACAAACACAGGAAAGGAGATAAGACAAGAAATTTTGCAGGTCCTGGGGACATGTGGAGCCATATGAAAATTTACATAGGACACTTCAAGGACTCTGTCTATAAGGAAGACTTCCAGAGAACTTTGATCACAGACTTTTATTGGGATCTTCCAGCATAAATCCCCTGCCTTCTCTCCATCCCTATAAAAAGGGACATGCTTCTCTTTGTTGGCAGCAGACAGTCTTAAACACGCTCTTTGCCTGCACCCAGGCACAATAAACTTCATGCCATGTTGCCTTTACACAAGCCTGGTGGTTTCTGCTGGTTTCTCTCCCTTGTCCCATATGTCTCCACAATTCTAGGTCCAGTAAGACAAAGGAAGACAAAGTCCAAATCATCTTCTGATTTCATAGACAGGATTAGAAAAATCTTTTGAGGAATACAAATGATCAAAGATAATTTATTTCACATCTGTGTTTTTTCTCTGTGTTGATACTAATGAAAAGAACAGTTCCTGAAAGATATAAATGTACAAGGTTCATTCTTAGCAGGTGCCTCATTGCCTGACTTCATTCTCTGTCTCTGTCTCTTTCTCTGTCTCTGTCTCTGTCTCTGTTTCTGTCTCTATCTCCATCTCTTCCACATGGAGATGGTGATAACTTTACTTGGGAATAAATTCCATTCTAATGCAAACACCTGCCTTTCCAAAAAAAAATATTTCCTTATATTCCTCATGTCTAAACTTTATATAATGATCTTCCAAGTCAAAAACTAAACAAAGGCCAATATCATAAATTAGTTTCTAAGCCATAATCCTGAGTATCAGCTAAGATGCCTCTTCCTTTACATTATTTGCACTCAATAAATTGCCTCACATTAGTATGTTTGCCTATACCCCCTTCAGATTCGTACCTCAAGTGAGTAGTGAGATAATAAGGGATTGTACCCTCTCCAAAAAATGACAATTAGCTAAATGCAGTAGCTTCCAGGCTTTGGGCAGACTTTGACTAGAAGTGACAGAGAGGTTTGTTAGGTAGAGGAATAGAAACACTCAGCCCTCTTGACTCAAGATGAGGACTAACTCTGGGATTAAAGTTGTGCTTGCAATTTTCCACATGAATGGGATAAAACTGAAGGTGGTTTTTTCCCCTCCCATTTATTTTTTAACTGGGTGTGTAGATATGTATGTGTAACAGCTGTCAAAACCAAAGCATCTTCTATCTTTACAGCTATTAGGTAGAAATAAAGAAAACATAGACAATGATTACTTCATAAAGATTAAATAAGTTAGATTGAAGTTCAAGTGACTTACTTTTTATTGTTATTATTGAGTGTCCTTTTGGTGGCACATCCAAGAAAATATCAGCAAATACAAAGTAAATTTTACTCTATGGTTTTCCTCTATGGTTTCTCCTAGGATTTATATAATTTTAACTTAATTCATTTTGAATTAAATTCTCCAGAGAGCAGATGTAAAGTCTTTCATTCTTTTGCGGCTATCTAGTATGCAAACCCATCACAAAGCTTTGACCCAGAGGTAAAGGAGTAAATGCTTTCCCTTTGATCTACTCTCACCTCTGGAATCTGTGATGAGTAACCACTTCTAGTACTGGAAAATGAGAGTTCAGATTTTAGAAAAGAAGAAGAGTAAGAAGTGGTACAAGATGCACTGCCTAACTCCAAGCTTTCAAGCTCTTCCTGGCCCTGGGAACTTGCCACACTTATCCCTTCCAGGCAGGAGACATTGCTCCCGTCAGATGACTTTGAGGCTATTTCCCTTTACAGATCTAGGAGGGAAATTCCTATTGTTTTACTATGGTTTCTGAGGGTTATGGTGGGTGTAATGCAAAGAGCTTGCTTCAAGGGACAAGCCATTCATCTAGTTTCTGCAGTCTAGGGAAGGATACCCAGCCCTTCCAACATTTCTAATACAGTTCTTGTTCTGTGAGCTCCAAGCCAAAAGGTATACAAGATCTCTCATCTCCTTTCGGGATCAGGCATTGTAGCTCAGTAACTTTGAAGGATTTTTCTGACCAAAGAAGCATCAAAAATGTTCAACCCAAGGATGCTTTGAGTGGATAGAAATCATACTTAAGTGTTTCCCTAAGTGGACTAGTTATTAGTCCTTATCTCCCATCTCCAATCCACCCTTCTATATTCTGTTATGTGATGCTAGGGATGGGGCTATAAAAAATATGCTATCAGTCTGCCAATCACACTCTGACAAGAGGAAGCCATATAATGATCTGGGATAGATCTCAAGATTCCTGACTCTAACTTCCTGCCCTGCAATGGCAGATGGATCCACTGGACAGCTTTTCCAGCACCTGTAGAGGTAGCTTCCCATATTATCCTCAAGAGGCATGTATAGTCACTTGACCATTGCTGGTCAAAATACCCAACATGCACCACTTAAAAGTGGAGAGATTTATTTTGACTCCTGGTTTCAGAGAGTTCATTACATGGTCGCTTGGTTCCAATGCAGATATGGCATAGTAGAAGGTACTGGTAGAAGTTAGTTGCTATTCTATCGCAGCCAGGAAGCAGTGATAGCAAGAGGAGGAGCCAGAAACAAGAACACATTTTTTCAGGTCATGTCCCCAGTGAGTCACCTTCAACCAGGTCCTGCCTCCTAATAGCACATTTACTCACTGAATTCATCAATGAATGAATCCACTGATGACTATAATGTTTCAATGATCCAATAACTTTCTAAGCATGTGAGATTTTTTTGAAGGATATTTTAAACCTAAACCCTAATAGGTTGCCTCTTGCCCCCTACCCAAAATTCATCTCTATCTCATCTAAAATGTATTTAATCCATCTTTATGATTTCCAAAGTAATAGCAGTTCAATCATTATTGAAAATTCCAAATCCAAAATCTCCCCTGATGTTCAAGGCAAACTATTAGCTGTGAATGCCTATAAAAACCAAAAAAGAAAGGTAGGTATTTCTAAAATATAATGGTCAGGGATAAACATTCCCATTCCAAAATGGAAGAATAGTGGAGTAGAAATGAATTTGAATGAAACAAGACTAAAACCCCACAGAGCAAATATTAAATCCTGTAGATTTGTATGTCCAGTGCTGTGTACAGGTTGTGAGAGATACAAGCTCCAAAGAGCCACCTTTTTATGGCATTGCCATTTGTAGCCACATGGCCTCTCTTAAGCTGCTTCCTACCTGTGATTTTCCTTTTTTTTTTAATTTTAATTTTATTTAAAGAGAAAAAAAAGCAATACAGAAAAAAAGGGTAGAAACAATACAAAACCTCAAAAAAAACCATAAATCATTAGTTGACAAACCATATACTGTCCTCCCAGAAATAGCTGTTCATGTTACAAAATTAAGGCATACAAAGTGAACACACAGTGTGGCTGCAAACAGTTACAAAAAAACAGGGTGGAATAAAGCCAATTGAGACAGTATAGTGAAATTGGCACAGAACATCACAGCAGGTCACCAGGACAGCAGTAACAGGCAACATTGTATATCTCATTGTCTTCACAATAGTTGTTCTTCTACTAGGTACAGCAAAATCAAAGAAATACACAACATTATAGAATACATCAACACAGAGTATTGAATAGAGCAACACCATTAATCAGGACAAAGCAATACGGCGATAAAAATATCTGCCCTCAGAGATAGTAGAAGGAAACTCCCCCGACTTGCTGTACCAAATATGGTCATCTACTAAGAGATACCCAGATCCCTGGATCCCAATTGTTAATGGTGGGGGGGATGTGGTATGTTTGATTCCAAGCCCGCGCCTCGGTAAGGCAGCAGGCTGCTTACTGGTTGGCTCGGTGCCCTAAGTTCCAACATGGCGCGGATCTCAGGAAACGCTCTTGCTTCTTGTTTCCCCGCCCTGGGGTGGCCGCAGCTCCCCAGACCACAGTCACTTCCCAGGGCGGCAGGCTGCTTACTGGTTGGCTCAGCGCCCTAAGTTCCAGCATGGTGCGGATCTCAGGAAACGCTCTTGCTTCTTGTTTCCCCCCTACCTGTGATTTTCTTCAGCAGATGTTCCATGTTCTTGGCATCTTTAAATTTCTGGTGTCTCTATTGCACTTTTGGTTTCATTCACACAGCTTCTTGCACTTCTCTGTCACTGGCTCTTTGCAGGGTCTTCCAAATCTTCCTTTGAATTCTGAGTGGAAACCTCCAAACCCCACAGTTCTTACATTTTCATGCCGGTAAAACCAGCATCAAGTGGATGGTGCCAAGTTCTGCTGCCAGTTAGTCAGGCTCATTTGGGCTATAACTTCTGTAGTTTTCCAATGATTGGATAGATGAGCATGGCAAAACAAATCCTGGGGAACCAAATTCCTAGGACAACATTCTTCAGCAAGTTTCCCAGCCTGCAATAGCTGGGGTCTTGTGATTCCTGAGATATCCTTAAGGCATCTTTCTTTTTCTCTTTTTAAAAATATTTGGTTTCTTTTTAATGGTACTAATCTCTTTAGCAGTCCTCCTTTGGCCTCCACTTTGCACATGTTTCCTTCTTGGACAAAATTTAAGATTCTCAAATTTTTCTGCTGTCTTTTGCCCCAGATTCTCACAATAAATCTTACTAAAAGAACATAACAGTATCCATGCCACAGCCAAATGTTGGACTGTCTTGAAATTTCTTTCAGATTAATTAGTCTACTAACCTTAAGGTTAGTCTCCAACAGTCTCAGAATGTGAGCAAAATGTAGTCAAATATTCTGCCAGAGTATAACATATATGGCCTGTAGTCCAAATACCAGTGGAGTCCTTTTTGATAACTAAAATTTTCTGAGTCTGTCCTCACTGTCTACATTCCTATCAGTATTCTGGTTCTCTAAGATGCAAATAGAATTGCCCATTAAGGGGGCCAGAAATTTAGCTCAGCAGCACAAGTGCCTGCCTGGCAAGTATGAGGTCATGAGTTCCATTCCTGGTACATAAAAAAAAAATCACCCATTAAGCTCTGCTTATAGCATTGCAGAGCTTCTATACTTTATTATCTTCTGTACTTCTAGCTTCTATACTTTATATCTTTCTGCACTTCTCCCATGAACCTACTCCAGAGGGTTCTACACCTCATGGTTGGATGCAGTCACAGGAATGGCCCCACACTTAATTTTCAATTTTGCACCTGTTATTTTCCCAAAGCTAGGCCAGAATACCTTGACATGTGTGAATTGATAGGGGATATGTTTATTTTGTCTCACAGTTTCAGTGGGTTCGTTCCATGGTTATGTACCTCCCAGGCAGGAATGACAGGGTGAAAAGGCATGGTAGAAGGAAGTTACTTATGTCATGGTAGCCAGAAAAAGAAAGGAAAAGGAAAGGAAAGGAAAGGAAAGGAAAGGAAAGGAAAGGAAAGGAAAGGAAAGAAGAGAGAAAGAGAGAGAGAGAGAGATGCTTTGCAGGTCATACCTTCAGTGATGCGCTTTCAAAAAGGCCTCACTTTCCAATAGTAATTTTATATACTGAATTAATCAATGCCAGCACTAACAAGCAGCTCCTCTTCAGTACGGTCTGGAATTTCAGCTAAAGGTGCTTGTGCTCTAACTTTGTGTCTCAGCTCCAGCCTTTTCTTTGTTTCAATCCTAGAGGGCTACCACGTAGGAAGTAGGAGGTCTGTCTCCTGCTCTATCCATCATACCTTGAATTCCCTTCTATAATCTCATGTTGCTTAGTTAATAATATCAAAATTAATCTAAAAATTCTGTATATTAAACTCACCTTACTCAAATAACGAATATTTTTAATCTCCTTATTGGGCGTAGGAAGTGAACACAATGAAACTAACTCCATAAATATGCGAATATAGTGCATATTTTGTACATTATATCACCTCTGGCTCCATTTCTGTCAGTCTATACCCAATCTTGAATTGTTGGTGTTTCAGTGCCCCATTGTCCTATTGACTAGGTCATACTGGGAGAGTGACACTAAAAAGCACTTGGGCAGGCATGGAAAGTTAGTAGTTTGGGAATTTCAAGGTGAAATCATAAATCAATTTTTCAGAAAGCAACAAGTTTGTTCTGTCTAAAAATGTTATTTGGATTTTTTTTCAATATACTAAAAGTTCAAAGGAGAAACAAATAAAAAAGCAATCCAACATAATTTTATGTGAAATATACTCTCAGCCTTGGGTAGATGGTGGTAAGTAGAATTACCAGCTACTTGTAAAATATATTATACAGCTTTTTGATCATGGTGTATACAAAGAAATTCAGGATTTATTTTATTTTATTTCTTGTTCTTTTTTTCTTTCAGACAGTGTCTTGTTATGTAGTTCAGACTGGTCTTGAACTCACTATGCAGCCCAGGTTGGCCTTGAATGCATGGCAATTCTACTGTCTCAGCCTTGCGAGAGCTGATATTACAGGCATGTGCTGCCATACTTAGCACAGGAAAAATTTCAGATATTGTATATAATGGAAGAGATGAGCAAATGTGCCCAATTTTTAGGAAGTCAGGAGTCATAAAAGGAAGAAGAAATGTATAAATGTGGAATGAAGGAAAGGTGAAAGAACAAGAATTTGAGATAGATTATACTTAGAGGTACATGTGTGAAGTCATATTAAAAAAATAGGTGAATATGTGTATCTGTGCTTATATACATAATGATCTGTGCATATTTACATCCATAAAGTACATGTATTTTTTAGGTTTGTCAATGACATTAACCAGGATCAGAGGAATAAGTATGCTCATTGTTTTCAGGGTGTGCACTGTTTGCCACTGGGAGAGCCCAGGAATCTTCAGAGAAACAGCCAATTCAAGAAATGAGGCAAGATAACCACAAGATATGTCTGGAAGTCTCATTTCAGAAAGTAAAGAGTACTAGAAACAAGTCAAATACACAAGGAAGCAAAGCATAAAACAATCAGTACTTGTTTCCAGGACACACAAAAGGTCATTTTTTGTTTTGTTTTGCTTTTTAAAAAATATTTCTTCTTTTATTTTAAAGAGGATAAAACAGAATAAAACCAATCAAAACAAATAAGTGTAAGAGATACAGGACTTCAAAACATTACAAAAATCAACAATAGTTACCATAATGCCTTTTGTTGTCTTCAAAATAGCTGCAGATAACATCAGACATAGTATAAATCAAACAGAACAGAATAGAATAGAAACAATAAAAACAAAACTATGAATGCAATAAAAAGACTTCAAAACAAGCCAACAGTAAATCCAAAATGGCTACCATAATATTTCTTGCTATCTTTGAAATAGCTGCTCCTGCCATCAGATTTGACATAATCAAACAAAACAAAAGAAAATAAAACCCAACCCAACAAAACAATGGAAACAATATAGGACTTCCAAAACAAGACCATAGGGAATCAACAATGGCTGCAACATTCAGAAGGAGAGCCCCTAGATGCCTCACTGCACACCACTGTCCTCTGAACCTATGACCAGACCACATCTTTCAATGTTAGTGAAGCACCGAAGCACCACAGGCATCCAATTGCATTTCACCTCCATAGCTATTATCACAGCCTGTGTTTCTCTGGATAAGCCAGTTGTACACAATGAGGGGTTGGGGGGAGTTGACACCTCCCATTTGCCAGCCTGCATGCTGGAAGAGGCTGGCGTCTGGCTGCTCCAGTATGGCAGCGGGCCTGTATATAGTATCAGCCCTCAGACTGGGTTTGCTTCCTGGTGTGGTCTTCTTCTCGCTATCTCTGGTCTGTGAATGGTGGTGATTCACAGGGAGAGGTTGGGATCTGGTTGTTTTAGTCTGATGGCAGCCCATCCATGGTGCTGGTTCCCAGACTGGGCCTGCTTCCTGGTGTGGCCTTCTTCTCTCTAGCCCCAGTCTGTGAATGGCTGTTTTCCTTTTTTGAGACTGAGTCTTGCTATGAATATGTGTTCAGACTGGCCTTGAACTCACTACATAGGCTGGGCTCAAACTACACACAAGGTCAGCTTGGAGGGACTCTAAATAATGAAATGTAACATTGAGACTAAAATAATGAAATCCAAAATGAGTTGTACAACATTAACCTTCAATAACTGAGAACAGAGAACAAGTGTGTATCTTCGTTACTTTCTTGTTGAGACAAAATACTGGATACCCAAAATTAAGGAAGGGAAGGTTTATTTAGCTCACAGCTTGTGGATATTTCAATCCATAATCAGCTGGGTCCAAGGCAGAGTGGTACATGGCAGAGGGCAACAGTTCATGGTGGCAGAAAACAGCAAAAGCAAAGGAATAAAATGAGGAGGAGCTCAAGAGAAGACTCTTTCTATCCCTTATACTGTACACAAGCCACATCCACTTGGGCATAGCACTCACACCCATAATCCCAGTAATGGACCATGAAATAAATCACAAATTCTAGAAGACTACCTGCCCCCATGACTGCATGAGGCTTTAGGAGGACATCCAGACACAAACCATAACAGTGTGTATACTCATGTCATGGTTACTTTTCTTTCATTGTTGAGACAAAATACCTGACACCCAAAATGAAGGAAAGAAAGATTTATTTAGCTTACAGCTTTTGGAGGTTTCAGTCCATACTTCACTGGTTCCAAGACAGGGTGGTATGGCTAAGGGGCAGCCATTCATGGCAGCTGCAAATGACAAAAGCAAAAAGGCAAAAATGGGAAAAGTATGTTTCCTTCTCATCCTTATATTGTATGCTTCCTGGTTTGGAGAAGGTGTAGCACTCACACGCATTAGGCAAGGAACAAACTATACACACTAGATTTAGCTGCCTCCATGATTGCATGAAGTTTGGGAGACCATCCAAACACAAACCATAACATTCCACCCATGCCCCCCCAAAGACTCATATACAGACATTTAGTCCATCTCTAAGTGTTACCAAAGTCCTAACAGTTTCCTGGTGTGGTCTTCTTCTCGCTATCCCTGGTCTGTGAATGGTGGTGATTCACAGGGAGAGGTTGGGATCTGGTTGTTCTAGTCTGATGGCAGCCCGTGCATGGTACATTACCAAAAAGTTCAAGTCCCAAGTCTCCTTCAAGATTTAAGGTAAACTCTTAGCTGTGAGCCCCTGTATAAATGAAGACAATGTTAAACACTTCCAACATACAATGGTACAAGGTAAGCATTACCATCTAAAAAGGTACAAATGGGATACAAAGGATTGAAGCCAAAATAAGTACAAAATCCAGCAGGACAAATATTAAGCCCTGCAGTTCCATGCTCAGCATCTGAAGAAATCTGTTCGTGAGTTCACAAAGGTTTGAGTGACTCTACTCCTATGGCACTTTTGGTGGTTGTAGCTCTCATGTCTTCTCTTTTAGGCCTGCTTTGCTCTCTCTTTGCAGCTTTCCTTAGACAATCCATGTTCTTGGCCTTTCTAAACTTCTGGGGTCTCCACTGCACTTTTGGCTTTGCACTTACAGCTTCACACACTGTCCTTTGAGGGGCACATTGCCTGACCTCCAAGGCCTTCTGAAGTTGAGGTGAAAACATTTTCAACCTCAAAAGTTGTGCATTCTGCATGTGCTTATAATCAGCACCATGTGGGTGCTACCAAGGTCTTCTGCCAGTTGGAGCAGTAGCCAGGTTTTCCTCTTTTTTGGCTCTAGGGGTTGAGTGCCTGGATTTCTGAGCATTTTGAACCTGACTGTGAGGAACAGATTTTTATGCCACTGCCATTCTGGAACCTGGTGCAGTCCCCACCATTTTGGAACCTCATGTGGCCTCTGCCGCCATTCTGGATCATGGTGCTCTGCAGCTTTCTCCTTCAAGCAAAGTCTTTCACTTTTATAGTTTGAGACTGCAAAGGGTAGTCTTCTCATGATGCCCCAAGGCCATCTTTTCTATTTTCCTGTTCCTTCTCAGCAATCAAGATCTCAACTCTAACTTTACAGTCCACAGCTTTACTGGAGTTTCCTGCCTGGCCAAACTCACAACATTTTAAATCACCCTGCTGGGCTCTTTGCTCTTGATTTGCAACATAAATCTGGCTAAAAGCCCCCAACAATAGCCATGCCATCACCTCAACATTTGACTGCCTAGAAATTTCTTCTGCCAGATTAATTAATCTGCCACCCTTAGTCTCAGGTGGTCTCTGGACACAAGCAAAATGCAGACAAATTTTCTGTCAAGCCATAACATGCATCAACTGGAGTCCAACTAATACAGTCCTTCTTTCCAGTAGTAACCTCTCAAGCCTGGTTTTTACTGGATTTCCTGTCTTCTGAGCTCTGACCAGAATCTCCCATACAGAACAGTCCAAGGTGTTCCAGCTCTACTCCTTCAGGTGATGTCTCAAAACCTTTCCAAACTCTTCTCACAAGCCATTCCCAAAGGCTCTTGACATGGTCAGGTACAGTCACAGAAACAACCCCACTGCTCTGCTACCAAATTCTGTATTGGCCAATTTTCTTTCATTGATGAGATAAAATACTTGATGCCCAAAATGAAGGAAAGAAAAGTTTACTTAGCTTACAGTTTTTGGAGTTTTCAGTCCATACTCAGCTGGATCCAAGGCAGGGTGGTATGGCTGAGGGGCAGCCATTCATGGCAGCCATAAGCAACAAGAGTAAAATAAGGGGGGCAAAAAAGAGAAAAGCATGCCTCTTTCCTTCTTTTATATTGTATACCAGCTCCTAACCCCTGGGAGAGTGCAGTAATCACACCACCAATCCCAGTGCTAGACAATGAACTAGTTACAAACACTAGATTCAGGCACCTCCATGACTGCATGAGGCTTGGCGGGCCATTCAATCACAAACCATAACAACACACAATGCATATATAGAATAGTAAAGGTATACATGATATAAATACAAACATCCATATTCATACTTATATATATATATGTATACGAAAGTAGAATGAATCTTATCAAGTGTGAAGAAAATAAGATAAAATATTAGCAAGAAGTAAAATCTGTTAGATTACTAGTGCTTTAATATTCTTGAAACTTTGTTTGAAAAATTAGTATAAAAACTAAAGAAAAATGAAACAGGGGCCACGGATTTAGCTCAGTGGCATAAGTGCCTGCTTGGCAAGTGCAAGGTCGTGAGTTTAATCCCTGGTACAAAAAAGAAAAAGAAAAATGAAACAATCTTCAGTCAGATAGTGGCCCTGGAAGAGGTGATTCATGATAGAGAATGGACTCCCAGGGATTTCTCTACCTCTTAGGACAGTGCTAGATTTACCACTGTGCTCAGACCCTTCCTTCAGTGTGGATACCTTCTCTCTTTTTCATCTCTACAAAACTTTTGTTCAGAGAATTATCTTCCAGAGGACCTGCTTTTTTCCAGGCATTTATGACCCACTGTAATTCATCAGAACTGCACCTACTCATTTATCTATGCATTTTACTCATATGAAATGTCTAGAAGGAGCTGAAAAAAAATCTCCCTGCCTTTTTCCAGAATTATTTGCTCCCTAAGGAAGACTTTCTTAAGGGTTTAAAAACCAAAACCTTTGGAAAACCAAATGATAGCAGTGGGGGCTATGCTCCAGCAAACCAGGTTTTCTTTCTAATTGGGGGTGTTGGAAGAAGGAATTGAAACTTACAGTCCTTATAACACAAAGTATTCAGGATAAAAGCACAGGAATGATGGGTTCCTTTCTGTTTGATTTCACTTCCAGTGTTGAAGAATCACAGTATCCTGAGTAGATACTGAGTAATTTCCCACTCAAATCTTGTCTCTACTTTCTTATACTCTTTATTACAGTTCTCTAGCTCCATTGAGATGGACTGTATTTGGGAACATATGTCATCTGAGGGCTACTGGAACTCTCAAGATGGTGAGTCCACAGGGGCGAGGACCAGGTTCACCTAAAACCAGCAAGTGACTGCAAACTCCTGAGGGTAATTTGGGGTAGCCATACCCACCATTTGAGGGAAGCCCTTTCTTTCTTTCTTTCTTTCTTTCTTTCTTTCTTTCTTTCTTTCTTTCTTTCTTTCTCTCTCTCTCTCTCTCTCTCTTTCTTTCTTTCTTTCTTTCTTTCTTTCTTTCTTTCTTTCTTTCTTTTCCCTTTCTTTCTGAGAGAAGGAAGCTGGAGAAATGGAGCATATGCTGATGTCATCATGTCTCAGTCACATTCACCAGTCCTGTGAAAGCTCAACTTCTTTACAAACACAGTTTTTCTACTTAAGCTCTTGTTCATTCCTGTGCTATAGTTCCACAATTAGTAATATTGGGGCCAATCTCTGATGACTCAGGTCATATGATGAAAGAAGGCTCATGATGCAAGGAGAAAACTGGTGACCACTCTATTAAAGGGGTTTTCTGTTTTATGTACATGAGGAGAACAAAGATGCTCCTAGAGAGATCCAAAAGATAGTTTGAGAAAAGTACATATTACACTTGCACAGACAGCATTGAGAACTGGACTGACAGGCAAAGTAGATAGGCTTGGGAAACCTGAGGCACAGCACAGAAAATGTGCTTACATCCTGTGCTGCAAAGCTATGGTCTCCTTCCAAGTTATGCCATACTCCATCTGCAGAGCTCTTAGCTGACCTGTCAGGATGGCCATATCTACTGTCCAGATGCAAAGTGATTTATATATACATTTTCAGTCTTGACTCCCACATTGTGCAGATGGCCACCTCCATATCTGCAGATGTTTCCAACGCATCTTCTAGTATCCTTATCTGCGGTTAGGATTTCATATAACTCATGAAAGGAAGTACCAAGAGCCAGTAGCATGTAGTGACATATTGCCCAAATGGTGAACATGTTGGATAGTCAAGCCATTGTTTTCTCCATATGTAGGTCTGAATCTAACTTTATGAGATACTCTGGTTTCTCTTCAGATCATATAAATTTTTTGCCTTTTACTAACTTCATGAGATGTCCACTGTAAGTTCTCACAAGAGTCCTCCTGGGATGTTCCTCATGCTGAGTTCCTCATGCAGTTTCCTTCATCTAGTTCTTTTCAGCTCATTATGACTATTATCTTTCTTATATTTCTCCTTTTTTGTGTGTATTACATGAGTTTTCAATTGTTAGAGGACAGTATATTTTTAGTGTTTCTCAGTTTTATCTCATCTAACATTTTCTGATATTCAGAAGACTCCTGAGGAGGCTTTTGATTTCAAGCAATCAAATAATCTCTGTTGGATCCTTCCTTAGATCAATTTAATAAAGATCTAAATTTAAGGAGAGGTGGAATGATACTCAGAAGATGGAGAGAGAGAAAAAGAAGTAGGAGAGGGAGGAGGAGGAAGGAAGTAGGTACAAAAGAGGGACAGAACAAAGGAGAATGAGATTGTGAAAATAAGCCAAAATAGTTTATGAAAAGTGGATGGAAGGTCTGATGATTGTGGTTCCTGACTGTGAAGGAGAAATTAAATTCTTAGGAAAAAGACAAGGAACAAGAACACTTCAATGCGTTAAGTACTGAAAACAAATAGAAACAAATAAAGTTTTGTTTCTGAGAGATGGGATATAGGAGTTTCAAGTAACTGACAACGTTAGAATGAGTTAATTTGAAACCACAACCCTAATGATCAATGTTTCAGGATTTTTATTGTCAGGTAATTTTTTTTCTTGACTGTATTCATGTGTTCTTATATCTCTGAACAATAATTACAGAAATAAATAACTGCTTCTTCATTTAAAACCAGTCTTTTTCATGATCTCATTAATAGTTTTATAACAGTGAATGGAGTGGTCATGCTAGGTTTCATTTTGTGCATTTTTTAGTCTTAAATATTTTTGTTTGGAGATAATTAATTGGTTTGAGGCTTAGCATTTTTTGATAATGGCATTTTTAGCCATTGACTATTTTTAAAATTATAACATTGTTGACTAATAAAAATTGTACTTTCAGTGTAAAATATGCTGCTTTGATAAACACATATACATGCACATTGTGAAATGATTAATAGTAAACAAGAATTTTGTTTACAAATTATTGTTTCTTTTCACAAATGTCACCACTAATCCTTGAACAATCCAGATTTTCCATTGTCACTGGACATCTTAGTTTCCCAATTATTTTAGTATTTAATATTTATAAAATACATTATACAGTATGTACATTTAAAGTTTGAAATGTAGACCTAGTAAGGAGAATTATTTAAACTGCATGTGTGTGATTTTTTTTCTTTGAACAATTTATTTAACTGAAATGGACTTCCATTTATTTAACTGAAGTGACTTCCACTTATTTTGATACATCTTTTCCCCAGGTGATTTACAGGATCTTCAAGTCAACATAAAAATTTCATAAATATTTGGCCATTTCAGTATACATCTACACAGTACTTCAGTAATATATTTCAGAAAGAAAAACACTGAAGAGTAAAGGCCTGATACAATTAACTAGGTAGAATGAAAATCCACTCCAAATATGTTTCTGATGTCAAGGCTCCACATACCTGTTCAGTTAAGAAAATCATCCTTGGGCTGAGGATTTAGCTCAGTGGCATAAGCCCCTGCCTAGCAAGCATGAGGTCATGAGTTCAATCCCAGTACCAAAAAAAAAAAAGCCACATCCTTACAACACAGAATGATTTTTTTTATTTTTAATTAAGACCTAGAACACTTAGCCACCAACTAAATGCTGAATAGCAGAGCTCCATCCCCAGATTATGCCATGAATTCGTAGGGAATAGGTTCCAACAACTCAGGCTCATTCCCATTGGTTCTCACACTGTTTCTCTAAGTGGTGCAGGCTGGTACATCAGGTGAACCCAGGTACCTTTCTCTTCAGTTTCCTCCTTTTTGTGATCATTTTCCTTGACATGTTTCAGGAAGTTATATAGACTCTTTGAGTGTTTAATATGCTTGATACACACATTAATCTTCTTGGCAAGTACCTTGCCCTTCATTTGCTTGTTTACAATGCCAACAGCATGCTGGGTAACATGATAGACTCTTCCTGTTTGGCCGTGGTAACATTTGTGTGGCATTCCTTTATGCACAGTACCCATCCCCTTGATGTCTACAATATCACTCTTTTTGTAGATTCTCATGTATGTGGCCAAAGGAACAACTCCATGTTTTCTAAATGGCCTAGAGCACATATGCTGGGTTCCCTTCTTTTTTCTCTTTGTATTTGTCATTTTGGAAAAATTACTGGAAGATGGCAGTTCTGGCTGAAAAGAAGGCAACTTAAGGTTTTTTATATACAAAACTCTAAATAGTTTTTCCATATATTTAATCTTCTATTATAAAGCTATTAGTTAAGATTATTTGCTAAAATTTTTTCTAATATTTTCACCCAAATTCTTCTTTCAGAAAATGAACATTTTTGTATAATTTTGGCCATTTCCATGTCTTCTTTGAAAATATATCTATTTAGTACTTTGTGCATTTTTAAATTGAATAGTTTGGGATAGTTGGATGCTATTGAGTTGTTTGATTTCCTTATATATTTTGAATATTAGTGTACTATATGATTTGTAATATGTTGTTCCATTCTGTGATTCTCTTTCCATATTGATTGTTTCCGTTGGTATGTGGAAACTCCTTACTCTGATGCAATCTAAATTTTTATATTTGTATTTATGATTTGGACTTTTGTTGTCACATCTAGAAAATAATTACTGCAAGAGCATCCTCTATTTTTTGGTGTACAACCTTGAAAAGCTTACGTTAAGTCTTTAATTCATTATGAGTTGATTTTCTTCTGTGTGATATAAGAGAATCTTCCCAACACCATTTCATGAAGATTATCCTCTCTGCAGCAGGAAAATGTAAACTGAATCTACAATGAAATACTAAGGCAAACATGTTAGAGCAGTCATTATCAAAAACTCAAACATTAACAAATATTGGTGAAGATGTGGAGAAAGGGGAAATTTGAGCACTGTTGGCAGGAGTGTAACTTGACATAGCCATTTCAGAAAGCAGCACAAATGATTCAAAATATGATCCAGAAATCCACGGTATGCAAAGAAAATAAAACCATCATATTGAAAGTTTATCCACACTCCCATGTTCATTGCAGCATTATTTACAATATGAGGATATATATGGAAACAATGTAAATGTGGATGATGGTGGATGAATATTAAAATAAAATTATATACACAAAAACATACAATGAAATAAATATGAATGAACTTTAAAGAGAGGGAAACCCTGCCATTCACTGTCACATAGATGACCTATTGGACATTAGGCTAAATAAAAAAGCCAAAACAGAATGATAAGCACCTCTTAGTCTATGTAGATTCTAAAGAGCTCAAATTCATAGACACAGAGTAGAATGGTCATTGTTGGGGGATTCAGGGAGGGAGAAATGGAGGAATTTTCACCAGTAAATGCAAACTTTCAATGATAAATTGAATAAGCCATGGAGATCTAACATACAGTATAGTGACTCCATAATGGGTTCTGTAGTTGAAACATACTAAGAAGGTAGCTCTTAAGCATGGCAGCAACAATGTACCTGAATATATGATAGACACATAAATTAGCTTGATTGTGATAACTACTTTAAAATAAATGTATTTCAAAAAAATTAAAACATATCTTTACATTAGCATCATATTTGTATATACAAATTGTATATATTTGTATACACATATATGTATATATACATATATGTGTATACAAATATATACAATTTTATTTGTTGACCATACAAAAAATTAAAATACTAAAACCCCAAATAATTCATTATGGCAATTTTAAACACTGAAATTTGGAGATGGTATAAAGATATCCACAAAGTCACCTGAGAATGTCAACAGTTCCACTGATTGTCTGATCTCATATGAGTTTCCTCCCTGCCTCCTTATCCCAACACCTCTTTTTGGGAAACTATTTATCATCAGTAAATTAAAACATGTCACTTCCATGTCCCCTAGAGTACCTTTCACTGTCAAACCTCATAGACATGATGACAAACTTATTTAGCCTTTACTTATTTATTGTGAAGAGAAAGAGTAGCTGCATTAAAGAGAAAGGATGGGAATCCAACCTTGATGAAAGAAGGGGAGTCATTCTGGAGAGACCAAAAACACAGGTTATTGGAAGAAGGAGAGGGACATATACCCTGATACAAGAAACCAGTTTGAAAGAAGAGACTTGTAGATCAAACAATATACACACTGGAGTTAAGAAGGAGAAGCTAAAAAAAAATAAAAAATAAAAAAAATTAAAAAAAAGAAAGAGAAGCTGTCCAATAGGGCCATCCTGCAGGGCCTCCACCCTCACCTATCTGTTAATTTTGAGGACTTCCCAACCAGCTAGAGAATTCCAAGGAGCTTGGTAGAGTCTAGCTCTTGGGGCATATGGGTCACTTTGTCTCATCATCCACTTTCCAAACACTGAGGAGGTTGAGAATGGCCCATTTTTGCAGGCATACAGCAGGGGCAAGAGAGCAGAGAGTTGGGGAGAGGCTCCCTCCCCAACTGCTCTATCTAAGACTCTGAGAGGAAAAATAAACAATCATTGGTTGTGTTGGATGTCTTCAATATTGGATCCTGGTGTACCAGAGTCACCTCCAGGAGCCTGAAGTTTACCCAACAAGATGGATATTCATCTGACACATACTAGTCCAGTTTGAGTCCAGATCTTTCACCCGGGGCTCTCTTCAGTCTACATCCAGTTTTCACTACCCTGCTTCAATCTTTGACCTTCCAGAGACTCTGTGTGAACCGTAGCACCAGTCTCTGGGCAGCCTGGGTTTCTATGGGCTGTTGCAATCTTATAAGATTCTCCACCTAGAGTAGAGCCTGGGATTTGGCTCAGCAATGTAAGCACCTGCCTGACAAGCTTAAGGTTGTAAATTCAATCTCTGGTACAAAAAAAAAAAAAAGACTCTCCACCTAGTACACTAATACTAGGTAATGTCCGTGTATCAGATTTCTTCCACACTAGGTGCATGGAACTCTCTACCCTGCTTTTTGTCAGAGTCTTGGGCATTGTCCTTACCTGGAACAACAGCCAGTCCTGTCTGGTTAGCAGCAGAGGTTAAGGATCTGCCTTTTTTTCCCGGTGCTGTGGATACCCATGAAACACTACACATTCCCTGCACCCTCATTAGGCTTGCTAGAACCTCCCCATGTCAGTCCTGGGAGCATGTTGGTCTTCCCAGGAAGACTCAAGA
>PVJX010015414.1:0-42576 GCA_004027295.1 Dolichotis patagonum | reverse complement strand
CTTAGCAAGTGGGAGCCAGTTAACTACACATCTTGTGAAAAAATTGGCTATGGTATTTAGTATGAGCTCCCCATATGCAAAGATAAGGACAACCATTTGGAAGAAAACAAGAGACAATATGACAGATAGTGAAGATCCCTGGTTGTATAGCTTTGAAATTTATGCTTTCTTAAGTCCCGTTCTGTTCTGTTTTGTTGTGTTTAATTTTACCTCCCTTAAAATTAAAAAAAAAAAAAAAAATATATATATATATATATATATATATATATATATATATATATGGAAAAGAAAGTGCTCTAAAGGATATAACTGAATGTATGTTTAAGTGTGTAAGATAGATGACCATATTACTGTTTTTGTTGGATTGTTGAGCAGAACTGTTAATAATCTCACTGTTTGAATGTCTACTTTGTGTGCTTTAATTTTGTAACTTGAACAACTATTTCCAATGATGACAGTATGTAACCTATCAAGTGGCGATTTCTTAGTTTTTGTTTTTGTTTTGTTGTTGTTATTGTGGTTCTTTTATTTTTTGCCTTTGGAATTCTGTATTGTTGCTACCCTTTTTCTGTTTTGTTTGGATCTTTTCTTTTTTGTTTTTTCTCTTTAAATAAAATTAAAAAAAAAATAAAAATAAAGAGCTCATCCCACCACCAGGCCCCGCCCTCATGGCCTTACCTGAAAGCCATCGCTTCTCACAGGCCCATATCCTAATACCTCATGCTGGGGGTTAAGGCTTCACCATGGACCGGGAGGTGACACCAACATTCTGCCCATAACCCTGCCTGACACCTTCCTGTCCACAGCTCTGAGAGACCCATCACTTTGGTCCTCCTCACGGGCTGGTACCCTGTGCTGCTTTCTCTCCAACTCCTCCGTGCTTCTGTTCCTGGACACATCCTTCAGGGTGGCTTGGGAAGGCCCCATGTGCAGTGATACTCTCCCCTTGTTCCTCCATCAGACTCCCCGGCAGTCCCTTGCCTCCCTCACCCCCACCACACTCCACAGACTCCTCCCAGGGTCAGTGATTTCCCCTCCTTCCTGCACTTCTGTGGGGCTACTTTTTCTCCCTAAACCTCCCTCCAAGATGTCCCCTATAGTTCATCTCTTCCCACCCCCCATCCCGGGCTGGTGCTACAGCCCCTGAATCACCCTGCCTGCCTCAAACTCACCCCTCCAGAGAAACTGCAGGTCAGAACGTGCACCACCTCTGCTTGACGCTTTAAGTGGGTGGAGCACAGAGGCAAAGCCATAGGTGAATAGATGAACAGAGAGGGACAGGACCTGGAATCCAGATCCTCCTCTTCCTATGCCAAAACCCTCTCTCTCCTGCCCCTTACAGTCTGAGGTACCAAGCCCTCTCCTCAGAGGCGGGGCAAGCAAAGCCGAGGGATGCTGATGAGGTCACAGGGCAGGAGCCAGGTCCAGGCAGCACCCACTGAGGATTCCCTGAGGTGTTAAATGCTCAGCAGGGGATGGAATGAAGGCCCAGTCAGGACTCTGGGGAACAGGGGATCATGGGAAACACTTGGAGTAGGTGGGCTTCCAAAGGGCAGAGAGGCAGGCTTGGGAGAGAAGGAAGGTGTTTAGGAGGCCTAGATTGGACTGCAGGACAGCTGAAGGAGGAAGTTACTGGGAAGCCAGGGAAGCTGGCTTCAGCCAGGTCTGGAGGGTGACAAGGATGTTGGTAGGAGGGACAGAGGGAAGAGTAGGGGGCTGGGGATTTGAGGACGAGGGGCCCAGGGAGTGAGGCAAGTGGCGCTGGTGGTCAGGCAGCCATGGTGGCTGCAGACACCAAGAGTCCTCTTCTTCCCGGAGGTCTTGCTGATAGCAGGGAATTACGTTGCCTCCCACTCACCCTCTCTATTTCCTTCCTTCTGGTTTTCTCCATTTTCTTGTGGGGAAATGAAGTGAAGTCTAATTGTTTCCTCTACTCAGCTTCCATAACAAAGTGATATCCACAGTTTACCAATTCTGAGAGAAGAGTGTGTTTGGGAGATCATTGTCCTTTACACAGTTTGTACTGGGGCCTGGGTGGGAGCTGCAGGGAGGGAGAGGACTGGAACAGACCCGGTAACTCTGCCTCCCCAGGGGGCTCTTTCAGCCTGGCATCCACCTGACCGAAGTTGCTGCTGACCAGAAAACAGACGGTGTCTCTGGGGCTGCAGAGTGGCCCTGTGGGGGGCGGGGGGAGGGATCCGGAAAGACCTCTCCCCTGAACCTACACCTTTCTTTTGTGATAAGAGCCCGATCCAGACTCAGGACTCCTGAATTTCCGTCTTGGTTTTCCAATTCCTCCCTGCAGTCTCACAGTTCCTTGATTTGCCATGGAGATGAATGATTCCACTGAGCTGCGAGGTAGAAGCGTGGGCTGCTGGAAGCATCAAGACAGAGATGTCCCCAGGGATGCTGACAGTGACCAGTGTGATCTGGTTCTTGGAGTGATGGAGAGAGAACGCTGTGTGAGCCAGATGGAAGTGGACCTTAGCGTGGTCTGGATGGAGCTGCACATTAGGCATCAATGGCCTTAAGACTTTTTTGTAATCATTGATAGAGTTTAACAAGAAATTTCAAAATGTTTTGTTCTCCTTCCCCTATCCCCAAGACTCAGAGTCTTCTCAGCCAATCCCTTCCCAGTATGCAAATCTCATACTGAAAGTACTGAGATGCCCACCAATCATAGCTCTAGTTTTATGATACCTAAATATTTGTTTTTTTTCAGTTTTTTGGTTTTTTTGGTACCAGGGATCGAACTCTTGACCTGGCCTCACACTTGCCAAGCAGGTACTTATGGCCCTGAGCTAACCTCCCCGCCATGATACCTAAATCTTGTCTTAGGTTCCATCTAACCTGAAATTCAACCTCCCAGGTTCACAGCACTGTGTGAGCCACAGGGTTGGGGGTGGGGGCACAGAGAGATGGGCTGCCCAGCCAGGAAGGAACTCATACACTGGAAACCATCCAAAGTGCAGGAGAGTGTTGGTCACGAAGCCCTGATGGTTGAGGTACAGGTGACCGGAAAAGAAGGTCAGTGAGGGTCAGAGTCTTATGAGGAGTTTGTGGAAAAACAGAATTCTTTCAAACTTGGGTTTGAAAGAATTAGATGTGTGAGAAGAAAATAAGGCAGCATGGGAAAGAGAAAGAGCTTGCAAAAAAGCAAACAAGGGCAGATGAGGAGGGTGGAGGTCAGGTGCAGAGGAGACACGTGTGGGACCCCTGGCAGGAGAATGTGCAAGGAGCACTAGATTTGAGCTCAGCTGCCTGGGTTTGACTCGTGCCTCTGCTTCCTAATTGAACAACTTGGGACAGCTACTTAATCTTTCTGAGTGTTTTTCCTCAAAGGCCTGTCCTGAGGGTAAGCTTTGACTGATAATGTTTTCTTGTTGTGGGTTTTTTTTAATGTAAGTTTTTTATTTTTATACCCTATAATCTAATTCCAGTGTTTCCTTTTATCTTAAACTTGGAAAATTTTATTCCTTGACTGAATAAGTTTATAAAAAGTGCTCCTACATTGCACTCAAAGCATTTGGCAAGCTTTATTTCCATCGCTCAGATACTTAATGAATAAGATAATCGTAATGGTCTTTTTAATTAACTCCATCAAATACACATTGTCTAAAATGTGTCTCGGTCAAAATGTGGATCACACAGTCAACCGTGTGCAGACTCTGCTGAACTATTCCAACTTCAGTACAAAATGATGTTGTCCAGAATACAAACTTCATGTTGCAGAAAAGCAGCTCCTTTCTTTTCCACGGAGAGAGCCTATGCACTGGGCAAAAGTCTTTGTTGAAATTCTTCTGCCTGTTTGCTGAGGGATTTTGATTCCCCTTGTCATATCTTATTGCCCTCTGCTTCTTTGCCACAAAGCAATTCTGCCAATGCATTAGCCAAAAAGACTGTTCCCCCAGCCTCTGAAGATTCTCAGGGCTGTGGCCCAGACGCTAGACAGCTTGGATGGCCTCATTAGGGGAGCTCTTCATTTAGAAGCAGAAGGTACTACCTGGACCTGGATCTAGGAACAACATGTGGAATCATAACGACAACGGTATGATGGTTGTCATGGCTTATATCTGGATGCACCCCCAAAGCCTCACGCATTCAGAGACCAGGCTCATGGAAGGTGATCAGGTTATGGGATCACTACAGCTACCTTGGTATTGAGAGGTGGGGTCTAGTCAAAAAAAGATGGGTCACAGAGGTGTCACCTGCACGGATGAATCTCCCTCCCTGGCTTCACCCTTCCTATCTGTCTGCTTCTGTCCACCATGCAGTGATCAGCTCTCCTCCACCCAGGCCCTTCCCCCATGTTGCTTCTGCCTGGGGCTGGCGGGTCATGCAAGGACTAAAACTAAAACTTGAGCCAAAATAAAGTCTCTTTCTTTAAACTGTGGGTCTCAGGTATTTTGTCCCAGCAACCAGAAAAGCAACTAAGAGAATGATGTATGAATAATAACATACCTTGTGTACTTAATATACATCAGGTGCTGCACTAAATGCTATATATTTTGTCACTTGGTCTTCAAAAATCACTCTGAGGCAGTTACTACTGCTATCTCCATTTTGCCTTATCTGCAAAGAATGTGTTCCAAGACCCCCCCGTGGATGCTGGGAACCATGGATAGTACCCTACACAGACTACGCCCTTTACAGCTTCTCTTTGGCATACTAACACCCCACTATTTTCTTCTTATGCCCGCTTTGGAGACATTATTAGCTAAAATAAGGATTACCTGAACCCAAGCACTGAAATATCACAATGGTCAATTGAGTAACCAAGACAGCTACTACGTGGTTAAGAGATGTGCAGTATATGGAACCAAGATAAACCAGACAAAGGGATGACTCACATTCTGGGTGGACAGAATATAACAGCATAAAAGTCCATCTCACTACTCAGAGCAGAGCACAATTTAAAATTTGCGACTTCTTTATTTCTGGAATTTTTTATTTAATATTTTCAGACTGTAGCTGACAGTAGAAAGGAAAACCTTTCCCCTAGATAAGAAGAGACTGCTGTATAAGAAAACTAAGGTAGAAAAGGGATTAAATACTTTGCCAGGTGTTAGTGACCCCTGCAGTGGGTCCTAGTTTCCTGCCAGGTATTTCTGTGCATCGCAAAAAGAAAGAGCAAGACCCAAAATGGCGGTGCCGCAGGGAGCTGGGACGACCAGTTGTTCCTGAGAACAAAAGGCCATGAGGCAGCCAGAACTTCGGTATTAATGATCATATTTTCATTGAGGAAAATGGTGAGGATGCACTAGACAAGTGGCCAGGCAGGCAGAGCTTGTAAGGGAGGGAACAAAGAATTCTCACAAAAGGGACAGAACCACCAGATTCAGCTTGTGGTTAATGAATAATCTGCTGAGTCGCAGACTCTGGGAAGGAGCTTTCTCTGGAGTCACACAGGGCTCAGCGGAAATGCTAGCTTGTGTCTTAGCCTCAGCCTCACAGCCCCGCCTCCATGAGCTCAACTGTGGGCACTGGTGGAAAGTAATTCTAATACCACTGCTTGCTGTCATGCGGACAGAAGCACAGCCTTGGCCAGATTCACTAAGTAAACTGAAAACCAATTTAGGGAAGTCATCTCTGTATGGCCTGTGCTGCTTGGCCGTACAGCCAGGGGTCACACTTTTAAAATGCATCAGAGATGGAGTTTAAACCTGACAGTCAAACCTTGTAACTACACACTTAACCACTGTAGTGTGTAGGGCAGAGTGGGGCTGAATGAGATTCTGAGGATTTTCTCAAAGCTGAATTTCCTGGGTCGTAGAAGTGGGCATTAGCTGTACAGGTCCACCCAGACACTGATCCGTTCACCTTCCTCTGGTCACTGTGCCCCCCACCCCGTGTCTTAGGCATGACCCCTCCCCCACCTGATGCATCGACTTTGTTAGAGCAGTCGATGTGGGCTCTGGATCCCCTAGGACTTGCAGTGTGACCCGGGCTGGATCGATCAGAGTCACTTCCTAGAATTTTCACAAACTGCAGGTGAAGAAATTGCTTTCTTTCTCCTTGGGTTTCCAGGTGTAAAGATATTACTCCAGAATCTCCCTGGCCATGTCCTTAATCAAGGGGAAGGTGTGAGAGCAGGGAACCCATGCAGAGGTAGAAACCAACTTCAGAGGGACAAGGAGAAATGGTGGAGGGTTCTGTCTGTGTCTCAGGACAGCTCTCTTTCGCTTGTTTGAAGACTGGTCACACTTTTTCCTTAAGCTAGTATGAAATGGGTCTCTGTCACTTGAAACTAAACTGTGCCATCCTTCCTAAAAGATTTTATAGGCCATCCCATACCCAGTATCTCATAGAAGCATGCTAGAACAGAATTCAACCTTTTGATTTCCATATTATTACACAGGAGCATAGATTCTTTGACACACTTTTATAGAACCAAGGTTAAGCAAGTCAGGTGGAAGCTTATTCACCATAGTGCCGCTGGTCCTGGTGATAATCGTGACATTGTTAAGCACAGTAATCTTATTTTTACTAACTTAGCACCTAAAATGAGTCAGCATGCTTTATTCTCAAATTTCTATGAGAATTTTATTATCCCCATTAAACAGATGAAGAGAATGAGGCCCAGAGAGGCTTGAGAACAGCAGACAAGAGGCACAGCTAAGATTCATCCACAGACCTATGGAACTTCTCACAATCCCCAGTTAGCCTCCAGCGCATACCATATAGCGACTGAATGCTACACCAAGCTTGTGACAAAGACAGTACTCACAAAAGGGAAATTTTAAAAGCGCCATATCCAAGGGCACAAGCCAGCTGCCACCTTCTGATGGCCAAAGGAAGAAAAACAAAAAAGCTCAAAGAAGAGCACTTTCGAAAAACAAAACGCTGGAGCATAAACATTATAATAAGCCTGAGAAAAAGACTATATCCTATTAAACAGGTGTCATTTTGCTGAGCCAAATGTTCAATTACAGAGCAGCTCCATCTCAGCTCTCCGTGATATAAAGGACCAAAAGCAATGCCACGTAGCAATGACCCCAGACCAGCTGTCCACTCCTGCCCCACTCTGCGAAGTCTGAGTGCTTAGACCTCCAAACTCTTCCTCCTGAAATCAAAATGGTCTGACCCAGCTGGGAGTCTGTAGGAATCATGGTGGCAGAAAGAAAAGCCTTCCGTCACTTTCTATGGTGACAAGTCTGTGCCTCCTTTGTGCTCTTTCTACACGCACGTGCACACACACACACACACACACACACTAGACCTCTCCACTCAGTGTCCCAGTCCTGGTGTGGATTAACTACTCCTGCAGCTGCATTTCTCCAGGTCTGAGGTTTCCATGGGCCTGTTACTATCAGCTGGCCAGACATTCATTAGAGTCCTGGGCTTCGGCACGAGAGGAGTGCAAGAGGCACACCAGCCTCGGCAAGTCCCTGGGGCCTCTGCTGCTTCTCCAGGTGCCAGGCAACCCGGCAGGCCCCGTCGAAACCCCTGCAGGACATGGCCTTCGTCAGCACTGCTCATCAGGAAGACAAGCTCTGCAGGGCTACGTGGAGAGATTCAGATGCTTCTGTTGTAGATAATGCCCACCACCCTTCTTCCTCACATTTATTTTCAAGCTCTCTCCCTTCCCTTGTTCTCTTTTCTGGTGACTTCTTTCTGCTTGACCCATGAAACACCCTAGCTTCTCAGCATCCTAACATCAGAAGGGCTCCACAATCATCTCCGCCTTACCTCAGTCACCCACCCCACTGTTCCCAACCTGGGTCTTGTCAGTACCAAATGTACCACCTCTAACATCTTACTGCCAAACATCTAAGTCTGCCATCACCTCCAAAATTACAGTTCTCTCCCCCTCTGTAATGTCTGTACTCTAACAATTCTTGACTCTTCAGAAATTCGATCTCATAGATCCCACATTCACTGGCTATCACACCTTTCGTGTTTTCATCCCATTGTCTTTTATTAAAACCAATTTGTACCTTGTTTTTTCCACCATCTTGAAAGCCTCCAATCATTGGTTAAATCAAACTCTCCATCTACATTAGACCTGCATTCAGCAGAAGAGAAGTGTTGGAAAGCATGCAAATACCCTGAGTAGTAGGTTTCACTTTAAACCCATGACCACAATCTCCAGGGGCCAGCACTCCTGCTGCATTCTCTCACCCATTCCGTGCTCCGTGGGTGCAGAAATCCCTTCGCGGCTGCTCCCCTCTGAAATCGCCAACACCCCTTTCTACCTCTACACCTTTGGACCAAGACCATTTCATTGAGAACATTGGAGCAATCAGAGGAAGTCTTCCCCTTCCTTAACCACAGTTCACAGGCACTGTGCCAACAAGCTCTGCCTTTTCTTGTCACAGAAAACAAACTTTAGCTGTCTCAGCAAAGGTCATCCCTTCCCCTTGTCCAGAGGGACATGCTGCCTCCAGCAACACGACTTCCTCCTTGTAGCTGTTTCATCACTCTGCAGCTTCGTTTCTTTCTCTCTAAATCGGTGTACTACACACAAACGTGCTGAGATAACACCCATCTTCTCACACAAACACACCAAGGCCTCACTTGACTCCAGGATACTCTCTAGCTACAGCCCTCGACCCTCGTCCCCATTACAGCAAAGTTCCTGCGGTTTTCTGTAATTGACGTCTCTAAAAATTTGCCTTCCACTTCTTCTTGAACTCCCCTTCGTGTTCAATTGTATTATTGTTCCCAACTCTCAGCTCCTCTACTCTTGGCAGAGGAACGTGTGTCCCTAGTCAGTGCCTAATCACTTGCGGTGCCTCTCTGCGGGGGCCTGCATCTCACATCCCATCAGCAGGCTAGGCCGGTCTCACCCAGGAGAATCAGAGCAGACATGACAGCGGCCATGTTTGAGAAGTTTGAAGAGCCACACTGAGCCTCTACCAGCAGTCTTACTCTTCCCTTGAGCCTCTATGCTGCAACCCCAGACTAAGCTCCTCCATCAGCCTGTATTCGAACATGAGAAGATGCAGGTAGACCCTCTTCACTTTCTGAGATCTAAACACTGACGTCCTAAGGCACTCCTGTTTTCTACCATTTCCCCTAGGTAAGCTCATCCATTTGATGCTGGGATTCCAAAATTCATATATCTAAGCTCCCTCTGCCCGGAACTCTGAGCAGGAGCGTGTAACTTCTACTCAGATCGCCGCCAGCAAGCCCAACCAGTCCTCTTCATTCTCTCTCACTGCCGCTCACACACCTCACCATTGGCATTCTTTTCATTTCAGCAAATGACATCATGGCTGCCACCACATGCCCAGTTCCTCAGACCAAAATGCTCAATGGTATCTTCATCCTCTCTTTCTTTGATGCCCCAATTGCATCCTTTCCAACTCCAGCACTTGTACCCTTATCTCTCCATCTAGCTTCACATAAACCTGTGCCCTGACTGTCACAATAGTCTCCATTCTAGTCCTTCCTGCTTCTACTCCTGCCCCTGCTCACTCCTGTCACAAGTGTCCAGATAGTCCGCTGTTCTTAAAAACCTAACTTAGTCTCACCACACCTGCAATGACCGAAGCCATAATAGACACCACAACCCAGCAGGATGGAGCCCCTGTGTCTTTGCGTGTCTTCTGTCACTCCCTGTGCCTAACCCACTCTATTCAAGCCAGGCTTCTTGATGGTCCTCAAACCCACCACCTTTTTCCCATTTCAAGTCTATCTCTGCCCTCTGCATAGAACGCTATCTGTCCCGTGGAATCCTCACACTGGCCCCCTCATGTCACTCACATTTAGCTCAGATGTGATGTGTCACAAACATCCTAGCCAAATAAACTCCCTCTATTACACTTAAGTCCCTGACCTATGTTCTTCCTGGGCCTTAACCCTACTTACTAGGAGACCACTAGGTTAGAGGATCCGAACAGGCTCCCTGACTTGGCAATTAATTTCTCCATCTGTAAAATGGAGATGTGAGTCACAGCACTTAGCTTAGCACAGCTTATATGAAATCAGCTGTAAAACACTTAGAAATACTGCAGGACGCAGTGGATACTGGGGCTATGTTTAGCTGACCCTGAGTTCTCTTCAGCCTGCTGTGAAAGCAGGAACTCCATGTTCCTGGCCCCCTGCTGCATTCCTGTAACAGTGGAGGTGGGGGGAGCTCTGCTGAGGGAAGCCCTGAAAACCATCATTAGAACCTTAGAACCCGTGCTTAGGGAAACAGTCCTGTAATCCCAGTACTCTGGGAGGCCGAGGCAGGAGGATCACAAGCTGAGCTCAATCTGGACAGCTTAGTGATTTAGCAAGTCCCTGTGTTAACATTAGAAAATTTTAAAGGACTGGAGATGAAACTTAATGTGAAGGGCTTCAGTTCAAGCTCCAGTGTCAAAACAAAAGAAACCTGTGGTTTATTCTGGGCATTAATGTAAAATAATAATAATAATAATAATAATAATAATAATATTTCAGCTGGATTTTGTTAATTGTGACTCCAACCTTGCTCCATTCAAGGTCTCACATTATCATTATCTTGACTCAGTTCTTAACAGATAACCTCTCTGTCTAAAGTTTCTCTCTCTTTCTTTCTTTCTCTTTCTCTCTGAATCAAGACAAGATCAGGGAAACTGATAGTGAAAGATTCTGACTTGAAAACAATCATTCTCTAATTTGCCTGTGCATGAAAATGTCTATATCCATCTATTAGAGTATAAAATGGATTATACCATCATTTGGGCTAATATGGTGTCACTGCAAGTAAATGTCACACTTAAAATGATCACTCGCCAGTTTCTGAACGTTTTGTTGACTCCCTGAGTCCCGATTATTGTAATTAATAACAATCCTTCACACAACATTTGGTGAGGACAAAAGCCGTCTTTGCTAATCATTATTTTATTTCATCCTCAGTATTGCTCTGAGGGGCACAAAGGCCCTCGTCGCCATGTGTAATTCACAGAGGGCAGTGGGGAGGAGCATTCCGAGCCACCTGCTCCAGGAAAGCAAAGGTCTACAAAAGCCAGTGGAGCTCCCTAAGGGCAAGGGCTGTGACTCATTCTCCGTGCTAAGCTGCTTGGGTCGCTGTTCTGCTTTATGGGCCCAGAGGAGGAACCAGAGGCTGCCTTGCTCTGGTGCTACCCCAGGCATTGCTCTGGCTACCAGCTGCTGCTTGCCATGCGAACAAGCGGAGTACCTTAGCTGAGGTCGTGCTGGCTTCTGTAAAGCTGAATGCTCCAGCCCCTGTGATCTCACGTATTAGCATCTTCTTTCTCACAGTCGTAGTGCAAGGAATCCTTCCATGGGCAGCTTCATCATCTTCAAGGTGAGCAGGGTTGCTGGGGAAGAAGAAGGAATAAAGAAGTCATGCTAGAGAATTCTCTCCAGCCAGGCCCCAAAAGTGTCACACTTCACCTCCACCCACATCTAATTAGTCAGTGCTCTAACTTTAGAGGAGTTAAGAGAAGCAGCCTTGCTGTTATCCCCAGGGGGCATGGATTTGGGACTGGTAAACAGCTAGATAATGGTGGTCCTGCCAGGGATGTCACTTAAAGTCATGAGCCTTCTCCACTTTGTCTACAAGCAGCAAGCTGAGGCACACCCAGCCGGGGCTTAGATGTAAAAATGATTCTGTTTCTAGATTTATGTCTAGAAGTAAATACCTCCTACCTATGTAGTCCTCATCTCTCTCTCAGCTATCTTCTGTATCTGACTCTTCATTAAATAAATTCTCCATTGCTTCAAAGAAGAGAGAAGGGAGTGTAAGCAGTCAGCTATCCAGGCGAGGGAGCCCCTGAGTACTAATAGCCCCTGCTATTGGTACAGGCCGCAGACCCTTTGTCTGAACAAGCAGAGTTCCAATGCTGTTTCAGATTTTGGAGTTTATCAAGGTTTGACAACATGGGTGTAGATTTTATCAGTTGTGTATCCCTAATCTGAAAATCTGACATCTAAAATGCCTGTTTTTCAAATACTCAACCTGTCAAAAAGAAGAAGAAATTGTTGCAGTGGAAGCTTCCTGAGGTCCTACTCCCAACTGCAGTCAATTCTGATGTTTCTGAGGGCCCTGGAATAGAGTATTAGAACTAAAAGAGCCTCAGATACAGCTACAACCGGGGAGGCCTGGGTGCCCCTCTCTGGTGACACCCAAGCCTCCCAACTAAGAAAGTGAGGCTGTGCCTCCCAGAAGGTCTTTAAAAGATTAAGTGTGATGATGTAGGCAGAATGTCCTGACTTGAAACAAAGTAGGTGCTTAATCAAGGCCAGTTTGCTTTGAGTGAGTCGTCATGTTAAAGGCTGTGCCACACTCCTGGCCAGGTGAGATTAGTTCAGGGCATAGATAGGCCTTTGTACTATTTGGTGATACAGATGCTACACATGGGAGATCAGTCACCTGGAAGGATCCCAGAGCTGCCACCTAACTATGAGAACAAAACCTGGGACTGCGAGGACACGCTTGCTTCTGATGCCAGAGATAGCAGCATGCATGGGGGCTTCCCTGTACCCCAGAGTCTCTCCATCTTCCTGTCCTGTCTTCTGTCCCTCACATTCAGTGCCATGGAGCCCTCCCCGGTGACCATCACAACCCCAACCTGAAACCCACCCTGTCCCCAAATCAGTTCATACTTGCTCTTCATTTCCCTGCTGTGTCACTGAACATCCAATAAACGGCTGCCGTTATTTTTATCATTACTATTGTTGCATTTATTATTTGCAGAGTAGTTTGATGTTAATACCATCAATGGCTCTTTATGTGCAAAAGTCACATCCATTATCGCTTGCTTCTCCCAGGCACTAGGTCAAGCCAAACTTACAACACACTTTCTACAATCGCTTCCCTCCAGTAGGTGGAGATGATTTAAAACAACGCTGATAAACCTCTGGCATGATAGAGGCCTGCAGGGGTACTTGTGATGAGTGTACTGAGATCCTGGACCAGAGAAAGAGGACCTGAATCACAGTCATTAGGTCACTGGGTCATGCTCTGGGTGTCTGTAAATTCTAAGGGATGAGGAGGAAGAGAAGGGCATCATGGGAAACAGGTTCACAGCCCTGTGCTACAATGGCGATTTGAGTCATGAAGGTGCATTTCTGCACGGCTCCTGCAGCAACCATGGGTGGCATTGCAAGGGCTGTCGGTTGGTCGTGGCCAGCAGCTGGCCATCCATGATCTGTATCAATGCCTTGAGCAGTGAAGTGAGCTTCCTAAGTCCTTCCACCTCAGAGAAGACACAATTACTCTTTTAGCTTCCCAAAGCATTTTTATATACCTTGACATTATGATGAATCTTGATTGTCAATTTGATTGCTTCAGAGACACCTACCAGATTAGCAGATCATGCTACTGGGCTGCCAGGATGGGTGGAGAGCAGGGACCTCAGGGAGCTGTGGCCTCCAGCCCCTTGCCCTCTGGTGCTGTCCCTTGCTCTGCTTCCCAGCTGCCATAAAAGCAGCTCTGCTCCACACATGTTCCTTCTATGAAGCCGGCAGATGACGGACTAAAACTATGAGCCAAAATAAGCCTCTCCTCCTTTAGGTCGTGGTGTCAGATATTTTTTCCCAGCAGCGGGAACACTGACTAATAAACTCACTTTCTCTAAATAGCACAAGAGGTTCCAATTGCTGGTTCCTCTGTCTCTGTCCCAAGGAAGCCAGGAATCCTGTCTCACTCATCCCCTGTGGTAATTCAGTGTTGGGAAGGGGCTTGCTGGCTGACAACTGGTCATTCTTTTGTCAGATACCTGAATGTCCCAGTCGCTGGCTGTCACACCACATTGGACCCCCACTCTCCACTGACCCAGCACCCGGAACTACCTGTGATCAGCCCTCCCCTGGACCTGCTCTTAGCTCACAATCAGTACAGAGCCAGTTCTGATCTTGGTTTTTTCCTGTGCCCCTCAGCTCTGTCCTCTGTGGTACCCTGTATAGCCACCTCCACCCCTGTTGGCTGCCAGGGGGTCCCGGACCGACCCCAGCCACGTTGTCTGGGTAGAGTAGCAGGGTCTCCTGAGATGGCACAGGGTTTGGTTTCAGAACAGCTTCCACGGGGTCCCCAGCTTGGGAAGAGAGCCATACTTGCAAATCACCCACCAGTGCCCCTCCTCCATCCACTCAAGCATGAACTGATGAGGCAGCACGAACCTCAGCGTGGCTACAAAATCAGAAACCAAAGTGAAGGTGAAAAACCATTCAGCACCTTCAGCACCGCTGGCCTCCCTAGCCTGGGCTGCGAGGCCCTTTCACCCAGCCTCCTCCGTGGCCTGCGGATTCCGGAGCTCCGCCTCCCCGACGTCAGCTCCTCCCAGGGCCCAGGTGAGGGCCCTGCAGAGACTCTGCACTGTCAGATCCTCGGTGATCCCCGCGGGAGGCGGGGCCGCGAGGGAAGGAGAGGAAGGCGTAGGTGTTTCTTAGGCATTGTCAAATAAGTGGATCTGCAGAATCGGAAGTGGCAGGGAGCAGAGCCTGTCTGTGTAATTTCAAGCCTGGGATCCCATCTCGCATGCTCTGCTGAGCCACTGAACAAAGCAGCCCTCAGATCACTGGTGCTCCGGGTGGGCGGTGCTCAACCAGCCCGGCCAGCTCTGGCTCTGCCCTGTCCTCGCCAGCGTTGCAACCGCCCCTGCAGGGTTCGCCACAGGCCTCAGCGTCCTCACGGTGCCTGTAACATGCTTGTTCAACTCAGCATTTTATTTAATACTTACCAAGGCCAGGCCTATGCTGATCCCTGCAAGAGCGCAGAAAACAAAAACCCACCCTTCTTGCCTTCAGTCACTTCCCCCTCAAGAGCCACAGCTGAGCTCCCTTAATCCATATTTCCAGTGGGTCACTCTCCTGCCCAGGAGCCCTCAAATAGCTCCCTACTCCTTTGATATCAAGAACCTACCCAACCAGGTGCACCTTACCAACTGCAGCATGAACCCTCCTTCCCTGCAGGTAGAAGGTCCTAGTTACATCAGGCCCTTTCTGCCTTCTCCAATGGAGCTGTGACTTTTTCTTATCTAAACCCTTTAAGACTTGAATCCCATTAGCTCAAAGTGATCCTTTTTGCCCACTTTCAGTAACAGGAAGCCACAGTCTTGCATTAAATTATTCTCCCATTGGTTCAAATGCAAGTCAACAAATACGTTCGGAAGGGCACACTGTCCCCTGCCTACACCCGTGGCGGGCAGGCTCGGGGCAGAGGGGCAGCTCTCCTGAGGGAGTTAAAGCTCAGCTATGCCGATCTCAATGCTTCGTGCCCTGCTGTTCATGACCTCCGGGTGCCCCTGCCATAAGATGAAGCCGCACCCTTCCTCAAGGCCACCTTGAGAAATAGGAAACGTTGCCTCCAAGCAAAGCCCAGGAATCCCAAAGGCCACACCTGAAGGCAGCAGTATCTATGGTGGCTTTGTCCAAACCAGGTCTCCCGCCTCACCTGCCTGGGACCTGTGCAGAGAGGGCTGGATGTCCCTGCTGGGGTGGAGGACCCCAGATGGGTGCAGCACGCCTTCGCCAAGAGGCAGCACTGCGACCCACCCTACCTCCCAAGCCAAGCCTATCTTAGGTCCCGCTTGCACATTTGTCACCACCGTGCCCTCAACGCCCTCTTCCACAGCAAGAAGCTCCAGGGCGGCCGGAGCCTACTGCCTTGCGTGTTTGACTACTGCCATCTAGTGGCCGTGAGACGTAGCCCGCACTCCCTTCGGCCTTGCAAACTCTCGTTTCCGTTTTCCAGAGCGGAGAACAGGCTCCTAAATACTACACACTAGGAAAGATGGCCAGGAAGCCTCCGGAAATGACTTGAATGCTTGCCAAGTCTTCAGGAGCAAGGCCTCCTTCCCAGAAACAGCCTAGGCAGAAAGGCTTTCTCTAAGCTGATTCAAGAGTTGCAAGAAAGGAAAGGGGAAGCAGGAAGAGAAGGGGGAAGGGGAAAAGAGAGAGAGATGGGAGAGATGAGTGAATAACTGTAGGCCTTGCCTGGAGCTCTAGAGAAGGGCATGAGATGCTCATGGAGGGAGGTGTGCGAGGGATTCCCCTGCCACAGGGGAGATAAAGGACTTCACCTCTATGCAAATGGGCTGTGGGCTGAAGACAACCAGGATGGGGGCAGCTCCCTGGAGACGCACGTCCCCTGCTTGCAGAGCCCACCTGCTCCTTCCTAGTGATGTCACTCATCCCAGACTCCCCTCCACTTTGTTACCCGGACAGCTCTCAGTGGCCTGAGCGTTGACCAAGGCTTACAGAGAAGTCAGGTTCCCTTACAACTCAGAACAAAGGGGTGAACTTCAACTCCCAGCCAGCCGGTCTCACACCCTCAGCCCCCACCCCTGCCCCTGTCCCAGGAGCTCTGCCACTCACACTTCCAGCCTCCTGGAGCCAAGTCAAAGCAATGACTTTCTGCCAGGGGAAGGGGCTGCCGAGTAGTATCTGTCTCCTCACCTGTACAAGACTGCAGGTCCCAGTGCCCTGCCCCTGAGGCCACTGCCTCTGTGAGACCCGTTAAGGTGATGAGAAGAGCTATTAAGCAAATTCATTATTGACGATTTCACATTAGATTCCATTTTTTTCCCTTTGATGCCAACACAACTAATAAAAATGCACTTTATCTTCTTGGATTTATAGGCTCGTAAAGCTGCTTTCATGTACCTCGGGGAATTGGGATTAAAGGAGAATTAAACATCTCCAGTGCAAAGCCTGCGCAGGTAGAGTGGAGGAAGGCATCGGAGAGGCAGAGTGGGGGGCAGGAAGAGAAGAGTGATTCAAGGACAAGAAATAAACTGAAGTAAAAACCTGGCAAAAATATGGCTTTAATATATTGTAAAAGAATAAAAACCTCATAAAAAGTTATCACCAGACATGAGGAGTTCGTAATGTCGCCCATTGTGGATTCTGGGGAGGAACTTTCTGGAAGCTGAGAGTCATTAAGTAAAAGTAAGGCGGGAGCTGGTGGAGTCGCCCTGGGATGAGGCAGGGTGGAGCTGCAGGGATCGGGCAGCGGCCAGGGAGGGGGACAGCCTGGAAGCTAGGGGGGCTGCACCACCTGATCTGCCTCGTGCTGCCTCCCCTTCCAAAGCCCCCCAGGAGCCAGTGGCTGGACTCAGCATCCACAGAGGACAAACCCAGTCTCAGCTTTTGCCAACCAGCCCCCCAACTCCATATGAAGCGCTGAATCTTGCAGTTTCTTGTTTTCTTCTCTGTTGATGGAGGACAAAACTCCCTGGCCACCTACTTTCCTTCCACAGCTGTTATCAAGCTGACTATCACACCAAGCATGGTGGCTCGCCGCTGAAATCCCAGCACTCTAGCAGGCTGAGGCAGGTGGATTGCAAGTTTGAGCCCAGTTTATACAACTTAGTGACTTAGAAAGACCATGTCTCAAATACTTTAAAAAAATAAAAAGTAAAATAAAATAGTTTGCAATTATAGCTTAGTGTAGCCCTAGGTTCAATCTCCAGTGCAGGAAAGAAAAAAAAAAACGCCAGGTACAAATAGGATACGGCATGGGAGGGAGCTTTCTTGGGATTCAAATCAGAAATTTGGGATCCTTTTTTTTGCCATTCCCTTTCCTTCCCCTTCAAATCCAGGCCATCCTGATCCTGTTCCTAACTCATTTGCCCCTCCTTTCTCCAACTCACAGGTGCCAAGCACTATTGTTTCTCACCTAGGCTACCACAGTGCCTTTCTCATCAGCATCTTCCAAACCATTCTCCACACAGCCACTGGAATGAGCTTGCAAAACTGTAAATCAGATTATGTCATTCCCTGCTTAAAGCACTACAAAGACTTTCCAGTGGAGGAAGGGTAAACTTCAGAACCCTTAAAGGGGTCTGGAAGGTCTCATCTAAACATGCTTGAGTGTCCAAAGCCTTTTTTTGCTATTCAGGGCCTTCAGTGTGACACCCTGCCACACCACCCCACCCCTCTCTTTCCCCCTCACCTTTGCCTAGAAACATCTTCCCATTTTGGGCATGGCTAACTAGATCTAACAGCAATCTGAGCTCAATGTCACTCAAAGGATTCTCTAACAACTTCCAACTGAACATAAGCTACATGCATTCTACCTCTATGCTTTTCCTACATGACAGCATCATATCTAAGGCATAGATTTCCTTGTATATTGAAACTTAACATGTGACCTTCTCGTGACACTGTAACCCTCTGAGGGCAAAAAGTACAGCTATTTATTTTTCATCACATCCCTGAACATCATTCACATCCCAGATCCTGTATGTCTTTCAACCCATAATATTTGCACAAAGGAAAAAAGAATCTTATATTATTTCTAAACAGAAGAAAAAGAACTTCAGATTATTACTAAGTAGAAGTTTGGATGTAGTTGCTGGCCCAAAGGTCTGCAGGCTGCAAATTTTGTCCTCAGAGTAGTGATATTAGGAAATAGTGAGGGCTTTAAAATGGTAGGTGGAAGGTGATTAGGTGTCATTGGGAAGGCACCCTCAGAAGGCAAGAAAGTGGATCTTGCAGGATTGGGTTAGTTTGCACAGAAGAGAAACCCCAGTTCCTGTGCTCATTATTGCTTCCTTGTCTGCAAAGGTGCCCCTGCCACACGCAGGTGGCCTCTGCCAAATGCTGTTGCCTCGGTGTTTGGACTTCGCAGCTTCCAGGGCTACAAGCCAAATTAGCATATATACGTCTTTGTATCTTACGCAGAACCAGGTATTGTGTTACAGCAACATAGACTAAATCAGAGGTTCCGTGTTCCTTCCCTGTGACTGGAGTGAATGGAAGGAGAATTTGGAAGGAGGCATTGGAAGAGTTTTTGGAGGTAAGACCTCTGAGACAGGAAATCTGAAAGGAGAGGTTAAGGAGGACAAAGACTGGTAGGTGTCTGGGGCACCATAGTCTTTTTGTAACCACTCCTCCCCCCATTTTTGCATTGCCTGATTTCATTCAGTTTGTCAATGAGCATAGAATACAAGATTACAACATGCAAGACTTCGTACTCAACAAGGCTGCAGTTAATCATTGTCCCTACCCTCCAGGCAAGGAAAAAACAAAGATATTGCTAGGAAGGTAGCCAGGGATGCAGAAGTAACGCACTGGATATCACCCAGTAAGATGTATGCACATTAAGCCCTAGCACTTTGGCATGATTGGAAGGAGGTATGAGGTGATAAAGCCTTGGACTAGGATGACTGTGTTAGAGGTGGGACATTGTTATGGTTTGTATCTAGATGTCCCTCCAAACCCTCATGTGTTCATGTGTTTCAGGAGGTGACCTTCACTCTAAGTAGTTTTGATGCCTCCATTGAACTATTGGTATTTGGAGCTTGACTGTTCTCATTATGGTCCCTAAAGGTGTTATGTTTAGATAGAAGCAATGCAAGCATAGGTCACATGACCTTGGGCAACAGAGGCCTGAGGTAATGCTGCACTAAAGAGTGAGTGAAAAGGCTGAGTGCACCGGATTTGGGGAAGGACCTGAGATTGTGGGCCAGCTCAGCCTCTGAGATCCTTTGTGACTTGAGTCGATCAGAGCAGCTACCTGCCATTCAGTGGGCTTCTGTCCACCCAGCACTGCTACTAAGGTCTTACTACTTGCTGTGGTGTTCAAGTGCTGGCAGCACAAGGAGGAATGACAAAGAAGGCAACTTTTCACAGATAAAATGCCTGGAAAGGCCAAGAACTTGTGTCTAAATCCAAGGAGTTATATAGCAGCCTCAAGCTTGAAGAAGAAAGGATGAGCTTAGCATTGAGACCAGAGACTCAGGTCTCCAAGGAACACTCATCTGTGAGCCTCTCTGACTGTTCACTTCTTGTGTGCTCATTCCCCACACAGAAAGAGCGTGGCTTTGAGGGAAGTTTCCTGGCAATCAGCTCATGTGTGATTTATAAGTTTGTGGTTCTGCGAGGCATCTGAGCATTGGAGCATAGATCTGAGTAATTAATCCTAGGAGGTCCCTAATGACAGAGGAGATTGTGCTGTGTGAAAGTCGCTTTAATACTAAACAGCTTGTGTTATCTAACAAATGAGAACATTTCACACCCAATAAACGTCACTTTTGATAAGTGCTACTAGTGGTCGTAAATCTGCCATATAACTCTGAGTGCAGGATGCCAGACTGAATGCACACGTGCCCTTCCCTGGCCTGTCCTCTACAGCACCTCCTGCTCTCAGTTTACACCAGGCGAAGAACAGGACTGGGATCCCCTCCATCGCCATTCAAAGGCCCTGGCTGGGAGAGGCTCACAGCCAACCACTCCACCATCCCTACCCCTCAGCACCTGCATGGAAAGAGAGCTTGGATTGGGGTAAATTTGGGTCATGTTCTGGCCTTAAGTGGCTGATTCAAAAAGACAAAGCAAAACAAAAACCGGTACATCTGGGTGGTTTTTTTTCCCCCTAGTTCTCTTTTTAGGACATATCAGAAACTGATGAGAGTTGGCTTAAATGACAAAAATCATTCCCAGCTCATCATCAAAATGCATTTAAGTGACTAAAAGTACTTTATTGAATGAAGGAAACTGCAAAGATTTCGTCTCTCCCCTCTGGGCTAATGGTGGATCTAGCCTATTTGCTAAGTGAGAACACTTTCATCTGGTGTATTGCGGCCTCTGGATTCCAGGGACCTGCACAGAGGACCACAGAAGGACAGGAGGGATGTCATAGAAAGTGAAAGGGGCCACTCAAACAAAAAGTGCCTGTGTGAGTCCAACTTCCAGGAAGAGGCAAAACCATGGAGTCAGTGAAAAGAGGAGCGGCTGCCGGGAGTTGGAAGCACCGAGATGGCAGAGGGACAGTAGGTACTAGCTGGAGCAGGGTTTAGGGCGGCAGGACTGTTCCGTCTCATGCTTTAACGATGGGTACGTTTAATGACAATGTCTTGGTATTGGCCCATCAATTGCAGAAAATGTTCCACACTTGGGCAAAATGATACTAATGAGGTAAACTTGTGAAGGGTGACCCGGGAACTCTCTGCAAAGCCAAGAATAGCCACTTAGACCAGACTTATGTCTTTCCTCTGTGTTGTGCTTAGAGCCGACCTCATTAGGCATTTTCGGTGTTAGAAGAAGAATCCAGTCAGGTTATTAAGAGAGGGAGATGATTGTTTCTTTCTTCTTTCCTCTTTCTTCATTCTAAAAGGGAAGAGTAACGAGTTGGCTTCTGTTGTCGGAATTATGAGGGCATTTCTTGCAGTCAGTTCATAAGGAAATTTGTCTCGTAATTGTAACATCGCACCCAGCATCCACAGCATCCACCGTATAAATTAACTTTCCCTCTACACCTACAAATGTTACCGTAATTATTGCAGCTAATAGAAATGCGGCCTGGCCAGCTTCTTCACCAGAAATTTAGTCTTGGCAGGGGATCTGTGACTCCCCCCTCCACCCGCATAGGACAGAGCAGACCCCCTTACATTACCACAACCCCAGTGACGAGCTTTTCTACAGTCCCCAGAGGTCCTCTCCCACCTCCTCCATCCTGCCAGGGCTTTTGGACCCAGCAGAAGACCAGCTCCTCTCATTTCTCCACAGCATGGACCACCTGCCCCAGCCTCATCTCCAGCTCCTTTCTGCAGAGGACCGGGAGTGTAGCGACTTGCTATCTCTCTCGTCCCAGACCTTTGGCTCCCTCAGCCACCTCGAGAGCTGCCAGCTCCCTCCTTTCTTCCCAGTGCCAGCTGTCACAAGGGGAGCCCAGCTCTGAAGCACAAGTAGTGCATCTGCCTTGCCAAGTGACAATGCTGGCTCAGGAACCCCAGTCCCAGTGACAGCCAGGCATGTAATTGGCTGTTGGCGACAATGGGACGAGAAACACCCTCAACGGAAAGGCACTGGGCCAGAAACCCTTTTATAAATGCAGGGTCTGAGTCCTTTGGTCCTCAGGGAGGGAGGCAGAGAGAGGAGGGCATGTGCACCCTGGAATGGGAATACTTGGAAGAGATGGAAAGGTCCTCTCTCTCACCTCACCTTTGCCTCACACAGAGATGAGACAGGAAAGAACATGTCACAAGGTGATAGGACATGCTGTGAAACAGGATGGGGGTCTCCCAGGCCCACAGTATGTCTGCCCTCCTTGACATGTTACAAAGCCACAGAGACAGGACTAGGCAACCACAGGGTATGGCTGCATCCTCAGACACACCACAATCAGGTCCACGATCTCCTGACCTCTGCCTGTAGGGTTTCTTTCTTCTTTTCCTTCCCCTGATTTCACACAAAAAGCTGAAATCTGGGTTTGGGAATTGGCTTCCCTGAGCTTTTCTTGGGCAATAAAATTGCTTTCAGATTTGATTGTGTTTTGCAGATCTGACCATTTTGCCAACTTGCTTTTAGCATGAGGCTTGGGAGGGCCCATAGACAAAGTGAAAAAGGAGGTCATCCCTGCGCCCACCCCCTGTCTCACCTCTCTATTTTCAAATGGGCCTGATGTCAGCTTCACATGTGCCTTCTAATCCATCCAAACAGCTTAAGCCCCCAGGCGTATGAAGCTCTTGCTAAGTAATGCATCTCTGGCTGTCGTTTACGTTTGAGGGAAGGAGGGCCTTCCTGCTCTATATGCTGCCTGTTGCTTGCCTCTTAATCATAGAAAGTATCCACTTTGTTCATTGTTTTAGTATCCTGTGCTTTCAAAACCCAGGTGATAGAATAAAGACAGGCAAGGACAAGGTCTGGATCAACACGCTGAAACTGAAAAGGTACTAGACCAAAAGACACAGGAAGAACATGAGAAAAATCTGCTGCATGTTGAGGTAGGGCTGCTCTTCCAGGGCTGCTGCTGGTTACTAAAGTGGAAGCACATATATGTGAATTTTAGTGCAGAGTGATGCGGTCAACCCATTAGGCTCTTTCCCGAAAGGATCATGCTCATACTCAGAGCTAACATTAACAGCTGTGTGCTTTCTGCCACAAGGTTTCCTTCAGTTCTCAAACAACCCCATCCTGCAGGTGCTATTACTATGCCCATTTCATAGATGAGCTAACCGGGGCTTAGAGATTAGGAAAAAAATGATATAGCTCTGTGAGATAACAAGTGACAAATCCAGGACTTAGTAAGACGACTCCCCGTACTTTATCCATCTATTTTCTGCAAATAAACCTCCAACCTGAGGACCTAAGAAAAGGTTGAAGAAGATGTTGCGGGCACAGGCTCATTAACTCAAGACAAGCCAAAAGAAGTAAATTAAAGGCTATGAGGGTTGATGACTCTATCAATCTGATTGGCTGGTAGCCAGTTAGGGATTAGGAAGGGCACTTCTGGGTGTGCCTGAGTAGGTCATAGAGGCTGACCTTGGAGTCTCTGTCTGGTCCCTGGCCTCTTTCTGTCTGGCAGTTTCCCCTGTGCTCAGCTTCCCAGCTACCAAGAAATAATCATTTTTGCCCAACCAGGCCTTTCTAGCATGACAGCCCTGCCTCAGTCAGGTAGATGGACTGAATCTCCTGGAACTGTGAGCCAGAGGAAACTCTCTTCCTTTAAAATACACAAGGCAAGTATTTGGTCCCGGCCACAAAAATCCAACAAATAAAAATGTGATACACATCTTGTCATTCAGTTTCAAGGCAAGAGCCCAGTTCTATCTCTGCCATCCCTAAGGGACTTTGGAGGGGCTACAGGGAGGAAAGTCTTCGTTTCATCTGTGTAATAGTTTGTATCACTCGTCAAAGGAAGAGACACAGGACCAATTGCAGACAGGAGGGAGGAACTGGCCACGGCTTTCCTGCCGCCCCACTGCTCCATTCAGCTTCACCCAATGAAGAGCAATTCTGCACTACAATAAGCCACGCAAGAGATAATGGGCTTCTGCTTCACATATGCTAAAATATTACAGTGCAGAAAGCTTTCGGGTCATGGGTTTCTTCCCTTTACTTTCCTTGCGGGTTAATCCCATGTTTTCCCAGCAGCAGCACTCCAGCATCACTGGGAAGGCAGAAGAGAGGGCTCTGCAGGGAAGGCAGCTTCAGGACTCTGAGGATTCAAGCTTTGTTCTCCTGGCCCTGATGTCAGGGAGCCCTGGTGGGCGTGAATGGGCTGGCAGAACAAAATCCCCTGCCTGAGACCTCTTCACCTTCTAAATACACATTCTTAGTAACTTCACGAGGCCAGCAATTAGCCAGTTTGCATTGAACAGCTGGACAAAGCAGACATCAAGCTGATGAAGACACAGGGACTTAATAACAACATCATGGATGGACAAAGGCGCTCCCCAGCAGATAGGCCACAAAGGGCCCCCACTGCTCCATGCTCCCTAGGAGCAGGAAGAAAATAGGAAGTCTGGTAGCTGATTTTCCTAGCACATGAAGTGCATGTTTGAAATGGAGAATTGGAGATAAAGGGCATCTGTGGCCCTGGGCAGGTCTACCATTTAGGTCTGTGAACTCTATCTGAGACGACTGGAATCATGAGTCAGATTGTGCTGTGGCAGAATCCTTCCCTGGCCTGGTAATTTTGCTAACAGAGTGGCAAGGTTCTTTTGCTAAGTGTAATGGAGCAGCCATAGCCTCCATCCTAGAGGAAGAGCATCTCCCAAGTGGCAGAACACAAACAGCACAGTGTAAGGAGGGAAATGCAGTGGGCACAGGGATGTGTCTCAGGATCGTTATAAGGATCTGTTGAGGTCTGTTCACTTGCTGACTGTTTCTCTCAGCACTTGCTACTCTGCATCAGTCACCATGACACAGTCTTGGCAAGACCAGGGAATAACAGAGATGCGACAGCACCGACCTCACAAAACTCACAGTCTGGGTGAGACTGCAGAGAGCGGAGAGGAAGCAGCAGGCAGATCTCTGAGGCCCCTGTCATGCTCCTACCCAAATGGCTCATGCATCCTCTAGGGAGACACTCAACTCTGCCACGCTCCACCCCTCCTCTGATTGACTTCTCCAAGTAGCTCGGGACCTCATGGCCCATCGCTTTCACCCCATGTACTCTGCCCAAGCACACTGGCCTCCTCGCTGTACCAGGCACTCTGGGACTCAGTTTATTGGCCTCTTCTCTGTTCCCTCTGCCCGCAGTGCTCATGCCCAGACAGCTAAGAGGTTTGCACCATCCTCCTCTGTCCTCTCCAGATCATGCCATACATATCTCCTCTGTGAGGGCTTCCTGACCAGTCTATGTAAATTGCAAAGAATAAGTAGGGCATGCAACAACAAAGCCAAACCTGGGGGACAATGTGCTAAGTGAAGCAGGCCAGACATCAAAGGACAAATACGGTATGATTCCATTACATGAAGTGGCCAAATTCACAGAGACAGAAAATAAAAGGGTGTTTTCCAAGGGTTAGAGGAAGGGGAAGGGGAGCTAGCGTTTGAAAGTTATGGAGTTTCCACGTAGGAAGACAAAGAAATTTCCAGAGATGGACAGTGAGGGTGGTTGTACAACAATGTGAAGCTACTTCATGCCACCACACTGGACATTTAAAAAACGGCTAGGATGGTACACTTTTGGCTGTGTAGGTTTTACCACGATTAAAATATTGCTGCATTATGAAAAGAGTAAGTAGAAATTATCCTTGCATAGGGACAAGGTGGAGGGAAAGGAAGGGGAAGGAAGAGGGGGTTCCACCTTTGGGAGTTATGGGGCTCAGGGGCTAGACATAGAGAAAGAGGGGCACTTTCTGCTCTTAGCAGCTGAGTTGGTTGGGGCAGGAGAGTTTGGGGCAAAAGCTGAGGCATAGCATTGAATGTGGGACAGAGATCATTTTGAGTCATGGTTCACCCAGGCTGCCATTGTGAAATACTACAGACTTAGTGACTATTTCGTACAGTTTTGGAAGACAGGGAGTCCAAGATCAATGCACCCATAGGTCTGGTGATTCCTCCTGCATGGTCACTTCTTACTGTGACTTTCCAAGGGAGAAGGGGTGAGAGATATCCCCAGACAACATATAAGGGTGCCAGTCCTACTGACAAGACTCTGTCCCCATGGTATATTCATCCCCCCAAATCCCCACTTGCTAATATCTTCACCTTGGGGTTTTGGATTTCAATGTACAAATTTTGTGGGAACACAAGCATTCGAGACCATAGAATCATAATTCTCTCACATGAATGCCACTACCCTGGAAGGAGAACTGGAAATGTGCATGAAGGCGCAGTGCCTAAGCCTTCTCAACTGTACTCAGCAGCTCATTCAGTAAGTATTTACTGCTCATCTACCACAGCCAGGCACGAAGGAAGTGATTGGCTAAGGGCCCACTCATGGTCCCTACAGTCTAGGGAAATACAAAAATACTCATTGTGTGTTTGGGGGTTTGTTTGTCTGTTTGTTAAAACAGAGTCTTGCTGCATCCCAGGCTGGTCTTGAACTTACTAGGTAGCCAAATCTGGCTTCAAACTCATAATCTTTCTGCCCTCAGCCTCCCCAGTGCTAGAAATAAAGCCATGTGCCACCACTTCCATCTTAATTTTTCCAAAACAAAAATTCATGCTTAGAATTTAATGAAGACACTGAGTGTTCATTTCCAGCCAGGTTGGATGGTACCCAATGAAACTGTGACTTTGGGGATATGTTGGTAGGTACGTCACCCAACCTTCAGTTGCTGGGTATACTAGGGTTGACCCTCATGCTCCCCCAGGTGCCAGCAGCCTGTCTTCCCAGCCTCCCACTGTGCAGCAAGGTTGACACCAAAATCTCTAATTTTCTGACTTCTCCTCAAAGCCTTGCCAGCTGGTGGAATGAATCTACTGCTTATTGTTTGGCCCCCATGAGGCCAGGGATATTGCTGGGATTATCCACAGCTATTCTCCCTGGGCTGGTCCTTGGCATGGTGTAGACACCCCACAAATGCTCCCATCACTGATTCCCCTATCCATGCAAAGGCACCAGAGAGCTAGAACAATGCAGAAGTCTTGCCTGTCATAAGCGAGAGAGTGAGCTGAACTATGGACACTGGAATACGGCCATCCATCAGCGGAGGCACCTGAAAAGGGGAACAGTGAACCCAGTTGCGGTCATACCGTGCACAGTGCTGTCTGTGTGTCCAGGCTGAGCCAGCCCTGGCGAAGGCACAGCTGCACCCAATGAGAGTTAGAAGCTGCAGAAGACTCATACATTTGCCCACAGGCTTCTCTTCCTGCCCCTCCCTGCTTCACTTAACAACAAAAAATGATCCTCATATAGGTAAGAGGCTGTGAGGCCCCAGGACATGCGCTCTGCCTTCTGCTTACCTATCAGGAGGCAGCAGCATCATTCTCCTGGACTATTAGCGTTCACCCTGGAAGGGACCACAGGCTGGAGGGCAGAGATAAGGCAGACCGCCTACACTCTGGGTAGAAATCCCTCTCTGCCAATGGCCAGCCACGTGGCTGGAGTATCTCATAACCTCCCTGGGCCTGTGTTTCCTCAACTGTAGCCAGAAATGGTGGATGCACCCACAAAAAGAGCCAATGTAGAAGTAAACGAGATCACATGTTTGACAGTGAAAGATGAAGTCCATGATTGGAATGACAATAGAGCTCCATCCACACATCAGGTAGCTGGAAGGTGTCACTTATACTTATAGGGCATTTGGAACTATGATGTTTTGCAAAACTATCTTGTTGGTATTTGAGCCATCTGTGCTTTTAGGCCAACAGAATGCAGAATCTGGGACAGCTGTATTTTTTTCCAGCATAAAATAGATAGGCAACAAATACATTAATGGATCAAATGAAAGGATGGCCTTTCTAATTTTATCCCTCAGTCCCCCCTTGCTCAGACTCAGACTCAGAGACACAGCCTTCTTATAGCCTTGTGTTCAAATCTAGCTCAAAGCTGCCTTCCTGTCTTCATTCCTGGTAGACGAAGCCATAAACATCTAAAATGCAGCTAAGGCGTGTTCAGCGCTGTCTAGGAGCCCACAGGGAATACAATAGAAAGAAAATGATCCTATCCTCCACTGAATTTGTATGTTGGTTGTGGATTGATGCCAAGTGAACAAGGCAAGCAGTAAGTGTCGAGGAGAATGATGGGGTGAGTGGGGTTGTGTATAGGTTGTGGTATTTAAACTGGCTTTGGGAAGACATATGGCCTGAAATATCCCCCAAAAATGTCATGTTAAAATGAGACTTTCTTTCTGTGGTTACTTAATTGGCCCTAAAATAGTTGAAGACTAAGGCTTTAAATATAAACCTGAATGGTACATTTAGAGGTTATGCACATGTTTGGGGGTCACAGGAGACTTTCCTGACTGCCTACTCAAAACCTATTCTTACCTCATCAGATAGTAGCCCTATCTTGTTTGGAGTGGCAATGTGTCCCGGAAAGGATAAGAAATTTCCCAGACGCCCTCCCCGGTAAGTGTGTCACGTGACCCAGTTGTAGGCAATGACGTAAAGCAGAAGTTACTGAGCAAGGGCAATATTAAAAATAAATAAGCACCAATTATAGAGAATTCTAGGCATAAACTACTGATAAATACAGCCCTGCTTCCAAGGAAAATCTTTAAAAGAAACAGACTCTGTCACATGCTTTGTCTCTTTACCCTCTTCCTGCTGAGAACAGGAACAGTACCTAAAGACCACCATGCAATGAAAGACAAATGCTAAAGGTGACAGAGCAGGCAAACAGCAGGGACACCAGGATATGCTCTTCCTACGTAACAGTAACTCTGCACTCAATGACTAACATCTGCCTTTTCCCCCCTCTCCCATTCCTCCAGCACCCAGCCTCTGGTACTGACCATTCTGCTATCAATTTTATGATTCAATTTTTCTTGCTCCACATATGAACAAGATCGTGCAGTATTGGTCTTTCTGCACCTGTTTTATTTCACTTAATATAATGTCTTCTGGTGACTGTGGTCTGGCAAGCCTCGGCCACCCCAGGGCGGGGAAACCAGAAGCAAGAGTGTCTCCTGAGATCCGCGCCATGCTGGAACTTAGGGCGCCGAGCCAACCAGTAACCAGCCTGCTGCCTACTAGGGCGCGGGCTTAGAACCAAACATACCACATCTCTGCCCCCCCCCCGTTAACAATTGGGATCTAGGGATCTGGGTATCTCTTAAGAGGTGACCATATTTGGTACAGCAAGTTGGGGGAGTTTCCTTCTACTATCTCTGTAGGCAGATATTTTTATCGCCGCTTTGCTTTGTCCTGATTAACGGTGTTGCTCTATTCAATACTCTGTGTTAATGTGTTCTATAATGTGTATTTCTTTGATTTTGCTGTACCTAGTAGAAGAGCAACTATTGTGAAGACAATGAGGTATACAATGTTGCCTGTTACTGTTGTCCTGGTGACCTGCTGTGATGTTCTGTGCCAATTTCACTATACTGTCTCAATTGGCTTTATTCCATCCTTTTTTTTCTGTTTTGCAGCCTCACTGTGTGTTCACTTTGTATGCCTTAATTTTGTAACACGAACAGCTATTTCTGGGAGGACAGTATGTGGTTTGTCAACTAGTGATTTATGGTTTTTTTTGAGGTTTTGTATTGTTTCTACCCTTTTTTCTGTATTGCTTTTTTTTTCTCTTTAAATAAAATTATTAAAAAAATACAAAAAAAAAATAATGTCTTCTGGGTTCATTCATGTTGTCCCAAACCACAGAGCTGAACTTAGCCAATGATATAAAATATCACCACACTAAAATCTACAAAACACTGATGAAAGAAAACAAATGCAAATAAATGGAATAATGTATTCATGGACTGGAAGAATTAGTAAAGTCCATATTGCCCGAAGAAATCTACAGGTTCAATGTAATACCCAACAAAATACTAGTAACAAACTTCACAGAAATAGGAAAAATAATTCTAAACTTCTTATGGCAGCACAAAAGACATTTAAAAATAAAAAATAAATCTTAATCAAAAAGAACAAAGCTGGAGGCATCACACTACCTGACTATATCACAAAGCTACAGAAATTATCACAAAGCTACAGAAACCAAAACAGCATTATATTGGCATAACACAGATACTTAGTCCAATGGAACAGAGTACAGAACCCAGAACTATGTTGGCATAACACAAATACTTAGAGTAATGGAACAGAATACATAGCCCAGAAATAAAATCACACATTGACAACCAACAGATTTTTGACAATGTGACTGACCTTTAATCTACATATTGAGAAAGAATTTTAGGCTTACTTGTACCTGGCTACTCAGTCCCTCAATACCCAGCTCATCTCAAAAGTAATCCAACCACCAGATAACCATAAAATTGATGATCCAGTAAGACCCACTGTCACCCAGCCTGTGTTGTACAAAATTCCATTGACAATTGTGCAATACTTCCCCAGCAGAATAAACCATTACTAGGTAAGCAGCAGGCTATGAGAACAAAATACCTCTCTTCTCTACTTTGAAGGTATGCAAAGCCCTGCCTACAGCTGTGAGAAATTATAATTCAGCTTTCCTGTTCAATTAGAAACCTCCTGTTCTCTTCTGTACCGGGTTTTAGAAGGAAGAGGGCAGCTTGCTTTGACTTGCTAGAGTCCACTGTCTTTGTGGGTCAATGGCCCTGTAAACAAAAGCCCACTCAGATAGAGATTACTCAGCTGAGTCATCAAATCACCTCTGCACGTGGAAGTGGGTCCTCAGGCCAATGCACACACAGAAGGAAAGTTCAGGGGCTGGCAAAAGACATCTGAAGGGAGTAGTGTCCAAAGACATAAAAGTAGGGAAATATTTGGGTTTGTGCATGACCTCTTATGTGGTACAGTCTCAACAGTGTGGAAAGGACGTTTTCAGGAGCTTCAAGGGAAAAGGTAAGAAGATAATTTAGGACCATATTGCTGGGTACTGAGCTAAAAATACTGGGCTCAATCAAATAATAGAAAAACTGGTAGAGCTTTTTTTCAGGCCTCAAAACACTTTGGCCACTTGCTCTCACAACACTCTGAAATGTGTATAACAGTAGTACTCCTCTTTGAGGGAAAGGTCTAGAGTAATTAAGTGAGTTAGTTGCCCGGTGACTCATAACTAGAAATAGTAGACTGAAGCTCCAGCCAGGTTTGGCTCCTTAATCCAGCGTGCTTTACATGCTCCCCTGCTGAGGAAAGGAACAACACGATTTCTATATGTAGATGTTCTTTACAGACAGTAGGAGGTAAGAGAGGGAGATATGGGGACCAGAAAAGCTGCTTTTGTTAAGAGCTCAGCATTAGATGAAGAGTTTGAATTAAATGTGTGTCAAGAATGCATTGAAAGAGAACACAGAAGACAAGAGTTCTGGTAAGGAGGAACTTTCAATAATAAGAAGGGAGATGCTGTCTTATTCAATTTCTACCCAACCATCTCTCTACATGCACCCGGTGTTCTTTATCTCCAATAAAACAGAGCTGTTGATGTCCATGGCTAAGTGACACATAAGTGACCAACAGGTGCACCAGGCCTTCTCATCCCATCTGTTTAATTTGCCCCCAAGCTTGTTCACTCCAGTTGATATTCTAATGACATAATTAAATATTACAAGTGTTGTTTTATTATTTTTCTGTAAAACAACAAATCTCACAACTGGAAACAGTAAAAGATAAATCACTAAAGTGAAGAGGTCAGGTTCCTCTTCAAAGGCGTTCGTTTTTACTCTAAGAAACCTGAAAATCTTAGACCATGCATGGGGATATAGTTTATGCAAAACAGCTGTCATAGATATCCAAGTAGGAGAATCAGCCTCAAAGACAGGTCATGACCTTACATCAACAGATTGGCCTCCTTTCATAAACATGAAAAGCTTCAAATATCCAAGTGGCATTTCTCAACTTTAATTGACTTTTTTCAATTAACTGAAACCAGTTTTAATGATTTGGGATTAGAAGGCAAGTCTGTAGCTCGAGTCTCAGAAAGCAGATGAGAGGGAACTTGTGATCTCCTAACCCAGAAGTTCTCTAGTCATTATACCCATCAGAACCACCTGAAATACTCAGCATACTACAAACTGCTGGGTCTCACCCACGATTCCTGAATTTAGTGGCTCTGGAATGGATCCTGAGAATCTGCTTTTCTAATAAGTTTTCAGGGCAAGCAGTTGTTGCTGGTCTGGGGACTGCACTTTGAGGTCCACAGGACCCAGCCATTACTGGGGAAGCTTTGAGGCCCAGAGCTGTACAGATACTCCCTGCAGCTTATGAGGTGGGTTAACAGGAGAGCTGAACCCAGCACCAGGATCTTCCAATTGCCCCTAGCTACCAAAGTGGAAAATACCACCCATGTGACAGATTATAGGTGGCCACAATTTCTACCACATTTTCTCCATCCAGAGGTGGAGGCTCCATCCTCTCCCCTCAACTCTGGAGTGGCTCTGTGATTGCATGATGGGTACTATATGGTTGCTGCAATATTGAGCCCATTTCCAGACCCAGCCTTAGCAGAGTAGCAGGTTCCACTTACTGTCTCTTGGAAATTGTGTTCAGGGAGCTCTGAGCTCCCCTATAAGCAGTCTGGTCACCTCAAGATTACTATTCTGGAGAGGGCTTGTGTCAGTTCTCAGATCAACCGTCCTTGCTAAGCTAGCCTTCTAGCCAGCATCAACAAGGGGACAGACCAGAAAGCTAACAGCCACTGGACCCTCTCCAGTCCTGCATGTCTTCCCGTGTACACCAGTGAATGTCCTCTACTGATGGCCTGTGAGGCAGGATAATTGGTCAGCCCAGACTCAAAACCCATGCAGTCATGAAGAATATTAACACAGTGGCTGTTTTAAGCCACTGAGTTTGGGGTAGTTAGTTACACAGCCATAGACAACTGGAACAATATTGAAAAGACAAAAGCCATAAGGACCTGGGCTGCGATTTACCGGCTGAACTTGGAGACAAAAGCAATCTGTGTGAAATGCAATAATGGGTGACTGATAAGATAGAGGTGCCTCATAAAAGCAGAAAGCAGAATTGACTGGAGTTTTTGTTTGTTTGCTTGGACGATCATAAGTACAGTAGTGATATGTGACCAAAATCAAAATAAAGAAGCAATAGGCAGGGTTAACTCAAGGGAAGTCAGGGGAGGGAGAGGTTGAAATGGGGGCAGGGAAATTAAGGGATATATTTTGAGGCATCTTAAGTCCCCAAGCCAGAGTGACCCAGCCCCCAACCCCAGGCCCTGGCAACCGTTAGGGATGGTCTCTCTTTTCCATATTCAGCCTTTCAAAATGTACAGACCCTACTTACAGTCCTCTTCTCCCAATTTAAGGGTGCCTTCTTGTCTGCTGACTCATTTTCTCTCATTGCTGAGGCAAAATATCTGAACCCCAAAATTAAAGAAGGAAAGGTTAATTTAGCTCACAGTTTGTGGAGGTTTCAGTCTGTAATCAGCTGGTTTCAAGGCAGGGTGGCACATGGTAGAGGACAACACTTCAAAGCAGCGGAAGACAGCAAAAGCAGCAAGGGCACAAAAGGGGGAGAAAAGCAAGCCTCTTCTCCCTTATATCGCAAGCAGTCTACCTCCCCCAATCCAGGGCGGTGTAACACACATCATCTCTGTGCCCTCCTTTCTTTTTTTTTTTTTTTTTTTTTTTTTTAGACAAGGTCTCACTGTGCGGTTCAGGCTGGCCTGAGCTCAGTTCAGGCTGAGCTCACTTTGAGATGCAGGCTGGTCTCAAATTCACAGCAATCCTTCTGTCTCAGCCTCCCAAGTGCTGGGATTAAAGGCATGTGCCACCATGCCTGGCCTTTCCATGTGTGAATTCCTCTTGCACAGGCTCAGCATGTTTACAAAGTGAGGACCCTGGACCCCTGCTGAATCACTTAGTTAAACTTCTCAATTTGATACAATGAATCAACCATCACAACATCTTAGGGCGTGAAACAGCTACCCTAGAGCATATCCTCTACACCCTAGGATGTAGAATTGTTAAGTCACTTAGTTAAGCTTCCAAACGTCTTAAATTGATGCAATGTATCAACCATTATAGGAAGGGAAGGAGGGGTGAAAATGGGAACAAGAAAATTAAGAATATAATTTTAGACATTTTAAGTCCCCAAGCCAGAGTGCCCTAGCCCCTCTACTAAGCCTTTCAGCCATTAGGGACAGTCTCTCGTTCCATATTTGGCCTTTCGAGATGTTCAGATCCCACTTACAGCCCTCTTCTCCTAATCCAGGGTTCCCTTTTGCATGCTGGCTCATTTCACCACTTTATCAGAGACTGATCTGCTTTATGACTTAGGTTTTCCATATGCTTCTACCAGCACAGCTGTAAACTCCTAATGAGCACAATTTGCCTTTTACTGTCTCTTCGATGCTTATCACAGTTCTGTGCAAACTGTTGGTGTCCTCGAAGCCCAGCTGAGTGGAAATTATGCGGTGTAGTTCATGTCACACCAGCATGAACTGGGGGCCTAGGAGCACTGGAAGGGAACATTGAGGGTTAAATCTTCTCATTACCTAGTGGCAGCCACAATGAAGAAAGTCTCTAAAGGGGACCACTGTGAAGAGCCACACTCCTCTCAGTGTGACGTGTCCTAGTCTACAAAAGCATCACCCTTATGTGTGAATGGGAACCTACACACCTATCCATTTGCAATTCAGTGACATGTGCCTCATTGTTCTTATTCTCAGAAGTAACATCTGAATTCAAACTACATTTCTTTCTACCACCTTGATATTAACGATCCTGTAGGACCCTAAGATGCTTTCAACCTTATTAAATTAGTCGATCAGCAAGCATTTTTTGATCTGCCTACTGTGTCAAGCTCTGTTCTCTGGAGAAAATAAAAGAACTACAAAGCACCTTGGGGTCAAATGGCAGAAAGTTTACATACAACTGGGGCTCAAGTCAGAACATGTTTTACGGAGGAGGTGGCGTGTGAAATTGATCTGTAAAAAAGAGTAAGATTTTGCAGGTCGAGTAGCATGAGCAGGGGCCCTCAAGATCCAGTGTGCGTTTAACCTCAGATGAAAGGAACGAGAAGCTGGCGGGAGTGTGGGGCAAGGACACAAGGGCCTGGTGCTGTTGTCTACCTGCGGTCTTAGACACAAGGTAAACATCTGACTCAGAAAACAGTGAGAGATTATTGATTTTGAGATTCAGAGGAACAAGATCACATTCACATTTAAACTCTGCACAGCTCCTAGCACTACGCATTACCTGTGATAGGTGATTACAAATATCTGCTCATTGATCAGTGAACTGCCCCAGCCCCACAGATACATTGCCAATGCCTGAGCCTTCCAGAGACTCAATGCTGCCTTCCTTCTCCGCACTCACACAACATTTATTCTAGGAAATGGCTCCTGCTTTAAAGACAAAGGGAAAGAAAAACTCCCAGTGAAGCAGAGACCATGAAAGCGGAACCATTTCTAAGTGGAATGATTTCTCCCTACCCAAACTTTACCGCAAGGCCCCATTAAAGAGCTGCAGAGCCCCAGCATGAAGATGCTATAAATTACGTGAGATGCCAGACATCAGGGACAGAGAATCGTGATCCCTGCCCAAGTGTGCTGTGCATTTCTCCTTGCAAGGCATGCAATGCAGATTGAAATCCTGGCTGAGAAGCTTGTGGAAAGAAAGTACTGAGACAAAGGGCAAAGGCATTAAATAATATATAGATTTTCATGAAAGATCATTTCTGCTTAAATAGCTGAGTGCTCATGGTGGTGACCAGGTTGGCTAGGATAGAGGCTGGTACTGGTGACAGTAAAGGACACAGGGCTGATGCAATCGATTGTGGCACAGTGACCATGCTTAATGGGCTTTTAAATGCCCCAAATTGAAAGTCCAAATTTCTAGGAGGTATAAAGTGAAGATGATTTATTCCTCTTTTATTACTTTTCATGAAAGCAATTCTCCCTGCTCTGTGATACAACCATTTATCCAGTGGAATAAGTTCAAGTTCCAGACACCCCAGTCCCACCCCAGGAGCACTTTCCCCACCTCCAAGAATTCGGGACTCTTCCGTGCGGAAGTCGCTGTAACACTTGGGCTCCCCTCTCACTCCTCTTCAGGAGCGCCCTCCCCAGTCGCCCAGTGCCTGTGTTCCCCTGAATGGAACCCTGGCACGGAGGACTACCAGCAGCACCCACATCCAGCTGCATGATTTTATTCAGCCTTGCAAATAACTACCTGCCCGATCACCCACAGCAAACATTGATTGATGCTGAATGCTAAGTGAGTGGAGAAGAGTGATGACTCACTCGCACCAGATGACCTTTCTACTTCCACAAGGAGAAAGCAGACAGTTTAACAGGAAAAGCAATCTGTCTTCTGCTGATTTTCTCTTGTATGAAGTTTGTAAGCCTCTGCCTTCCAACGTATGGTCCACCACATGCACGCTGAGGCCACACTTCTTAACTCCCTCTTCTTTCCCCATTTGACACACCTAGTTCTGCTTCTCTACGATGACACCCTCTTCTCCTCTCTGCCTCTGGAACCATCACTCTCAAGGCCGAGCCCCACCTTTTGTTCGAAACCTTCAACCATTACTCTTCCCCTGAGCATCTGCAGATTCAACCATAAAAGGTAGAACACTGTCAGCTGCTTCCTTTCCTCTCGCTGGGAATCTGACAATGTTTATAACTCTCAGCACTGTAATCTGCTTAAGAAAGATCTGCCTTTCTATGCCTCGCAGTGAGCACCAGGGCCTGCAGAGTGGGGAACTCTGTAACCACTGTCCCTAGTGCAGCTCATCCATGTGTAGAATTTGCTAGCTTGTGGAGGCCAGTGGACATTGAGGGGGACACCCAGGTCATCTGAAGTTGAGAGCCTTTAAGCTTACCATACACTGAACACCCTTACCACGCCCATTTTCTTATTTTCTATTCTGTACACTGCCAGTGTCATTGCTATTTCTGTTCCTTTGATGATGATGATGATGATGATGATGATGATAATGATGATATAGAAGAATATCTAACATTTTTACTAAATGCCAACCAGTATTTCAAATACTTTTCCTATGTGTGCTCACTCGATCCTCATTGTAACCCCAGGAGAAAGTATCTTGCTTAATGCTGAAGAAACTGAGGCAAAAAACAATAGTAACCTGACCAAAATCATTCCAGAATTGAAGGCAGAGTTTGGATTTGAATCCAAGGAGTCTGATTCGAGTGTGAGCTCTGTGTGGTGAGTCTTTCCTCACCCTGTGCTTCACCTGGTTTGTGGAGCATTTAGAACAAAAGAACAGTCATAGATCTTTCCTCAAAGACAGACAATATTTACAACCTTGTTTTTTGTTTCCCTAAGTAATTTCAACTCCATTCATTCATTTGACCTTAACAAGCGACCCCTCTGGAAGGTACGGTGAGCACATTTATACTTATGAGTAGATAGGGAAGAAGGTGCCTTGCCCACAAGCACAAAGGAGATTAGTAGAGCCATGAAGTCATGGATCCAGGAAGAGAATGCCAGAGGCATGGTGAGGAGTCAAGGGCCTACAACTGAGCATGCATCTTATAGCAAAGCAACTGAGGCATTGACAGGCGATTAGTCCACGATTATGCAGCAAATGAGCAGGAAGACAGGTCTAGAATTGGGTTTTATGACTCCTAGTCCAGAGCCTTCAATTGCAGCACCAAAATGAACAATGAATGTGGGACCCTGCAAATAGGTGGGGACCTACTGAAGGCCAGGCCTGCCTCTTAGACAGTCACGTTGAATAGACTTTGAAAAAGCTGCAAAGAAGTTCATAAACTCACTTGACCAAAGAAATTCCTAATACCCTCCATTAGTATCCCCTAGCAGACCCAGTGTTCTATGGAAGTCACTTTGGGAAGAAATGCATAACAGGTATATCGGGATATCTGCATGGAAATATTACAGTTCTTTCAGTTCTTGGGCCCAAATGAAAAATGAAGTATTTCCTTTTCTTCCTTCCTTCTCACCTCTCAGTGCCCCCTCCCATCACCACCAAGGCCACAGTTCCACTGCCTGCCCTACAGTGAAGTCCATCCAGGCAAAAGCTTCGGCCCACTTAGAAAAAACATAATGGAAAATGAACACTCTCCAGAAACCTGTATTCTCTCTGGAAACATATCCCCAAGTGTGCACCCACTTACACAGACACACACACACACACACACACACACACACACACACAGTGTGACTTGAATCTTTCTTCACTTTCTTAGGTTATTACATTAGTGTTTTTGTATAAGGACCAATTTTATCTCCATGGTGCCCTTGAGATTTCATGTTTTCAAAATATTATATTGGTCTGCAACAGAAACTTATTTCTTACAGTTTTTTGGCTGGACATCCAAGATCAAGGTGCCAGTAAGGTAGGTTTCATCCTTAGGCCTCTTCTCTTGATCTCAATGTGCTCTTGGGTGAGCTCTTCTAGTTCCAGCAAATCAGGGCCTCAGTTTTCTACCTCCTTCCTTCTTCCTTACTCCTTCCTTCCTCCCTCCCATCCTCCCTCTTTTTCCTTCCCTATAGCTCCTATCTATGGCAAGGCAACTGCCCTATCTATGATAAGACAATCATATTGGGAGCTAGGGTTCCAGCATATGAGCCTTGGAGGGGAAGCAATTCAGTCCAAAACAGTGGTAAAGAATATCATTACGACATCAACACAGGTTGTGTTGGTGGTAACCAGAAACAGCTCTTAATAGTAGGTCAAATGTGATTTTGAAAACTAAAGAAAGAACTAGGACACATTACCCACACACTCTGGCCTCATATGCTTTTCACAAGGGGGAGGAAAACTAAAAACTTTCAGTGGATCATAGCACCAATGTCTGAAATTGTTAATCCCGTCAGAACAGAAACAACATGGAAATTCATATCAAGATATAAATGACACATTCGTTCCTCCGAGCACCTCTTCCAGGCAGAGGAAGACTAGAAACCCAGAGTGGAGAGGGAAGAGGCCGTGATCACCAAGGAGGATCTGCCCTCCACGTGCCCCGGGAGAACCGGCAGAGCTGTCTCCCACTGCCCAAGTGCCAGCTACACTCTGTCACCTTCTCTGGGCCCTGAACTGAGCCCAGAGGTCACAACTTCTCCTTCCCTCCTTGTGCCCTCTGAGACAGCAGCAGTACTTAGGGAACACAACCCCTCCCCGGCTTCACCCGACCCACCCACCTGGCAGGTGCAGCCAAGACACGCAGAAGCCCAGCAAGGAGGAAAGGACATGTGGGCGGGAAAAGGGCACAGCTCTCCCAGGGGCCGAGGGCGGCATTGGCGACATCGGTGAGAAGGACCTTGCTGATCACTTCCTTCCTCATTATTTCAGGATTATTGTAATTTCATGAAAGCACGCCTTCTTCCCAATGCGGCTTCTGCCGGCCACGGTTCTTGTTTGGGGCTGGCCCCCAGCGCTGCTAATAAACGGCTTCCGGATCATTTTTATTCATTTCGCGCATTTCACTCACAGTACTTCATGTGACTTATGTAGCCCCTGCAGCTCATATTTCTATTTGAATTGCAGGGCAAGTAGTGAGTTTTAACATTCCAACTGCACACACATTCTTCTTTCCCTCGAAATGAAAGATCATTTGAACTTTGAATTGCATTAGCATGACATTTTTCTACTAAATTACCCTGGCTGCACTCAACAGCCTGAAAAGAAACAAACCTCTTTTAACTCCATAGGCCATGTGAGTGAATAAATACCGGGGGGAAATGCCAACAGAGAGGAGGAGGGAGCCACAACCTGGCAAGGCAGGGGCGCTCTCCCCGTGGCACGTGACCCATCCGGGATGCTGGCCTGGGCCCACCCCGGGCCGGGCTGGCACTGGGGCGTCTGGATGGATGGAGCAGAAAAGTTAATGGTGCTCAGCAGCTGTTGCTTTGTAAAACATGAGCTGCAGCTTCTCATATCATTTTTTTAAAGTAATAATGTTTGCTTTCTCTTGTATTATAATTGTAGGAAATGTTCACTGTGGGAAATCTAGAAAACACAAATAGAATAAAGTAGAAAATAAAAACCACCCATACTCTCACCACTTAAACTATAACTTTTAGGCATATATTTCTCCAAATCCTTTGAGGGGAGTGACTAGAGCCCTATTCAATTACCTAAGTGCATGCCATCATTTAGTTCACTTTGCAGACACATGCATACACAATTTGAATCCTTTTTTCAACTTGTCGTTTCCTTCATGAGCATTTTCCTATTGCTTTAAAAGTCACGATTTGCCATGGCTGCATAATGTTTCCTCGTGGGAGTGTATCATATTGATTTAATCATTTTCTTATGGGGACCCACTGATGCTACTTTGCCTTTATTTAAAAAAATGCTGTGGTGAGCATTATTTTGCCCACAACATGCCTGCCAACTAACAAGAGTTACCACATCCTGAGCGCCTACTGAGTGCCAACCATGATGACAAGCACTTCCTAGAGGATGCAGTACCTGCCACATTAGCATATGCAACAGTATAGTAACCATCATATATAGTCATCTTAGCTGGAGATGGCTTCTTATGCCCCTTATTTTATAGGCAAAGAAAGTAGGATACAAAGATCAACTAACTGGTTCAATACCACCAGGCAGTAAGGAAAAATGCAAGATTTGACCTCAGAGTTTCCCAACTCCAGGGTTAGTGCTCCTTCACCTCTATTCCAAGGTATCTCCATTTTGCACCCCTTCCCCACTCTTAAAGTTGCAAAAAAGGTGTCCAAGACCCTCTGCAGGAAGATCCAATCTCATCTAGGAGTTCTGTGCAGAGGCCGAGTCAGAGGAGAGTCCCAGGCTCTCAGCCAGATTTAGAGTTTTGCCTCAGTGAAGCAGCTGTGATTTATTTTCTGGCTGCAGGTTAGAGACGCAATGAAGAGTCTGCCATGGACAACTGCAGATGTGGAGTCAGCAGTAAGGTCCAGATTTGACAAAGGGCATCACTGCTTGCAGGAGTCACCTGGACCACATCTGCAGACCAGGTGGATGGCTGGGTGCCAAGCAAGTGAAAAAACAGAAAAACAAGCTGTGTCTTCTCGATGCTTGTTAGCACAAAAGCTCGGTGCTGCGCTTGACATTTTTTGCTTTAAGAGATCAGATGGAGCTCGTTGCAGGATGACATGTAAATTTGTTATTGCTACTGACAGTGCTGTGGTGATGATCAGTCTTAAGGATGTGCAGGATATATCATGGTTACTCTGGTTAAGGATGGAGCCACTGGTTTCAGGGAGCTCCATGACAAAGCAAGAGGTTTTAGTACTTTTGTGCTCCCCAAGATCTACGCTAAGCTGCCTTGGCCTCTGGCAGGAGGGCATGCAGGGTCTGTGCAACTCCCCACATCTTCACAGCCCCACATATGAGGGCTCAGCTTGAGCTCCAAGTCTATACATTCCTCCAGGGTGGCTGTGGAGGCCCAAGACCTGGCAAGCAGGCTCTGCCCACCCATAACTGCATGCAGGCTCCCAGGAGAACTTGACTCTACATCTGCCCCTAGGCTATTCCAAGCCACCTCTCTCCTTGTCTTCCAAATTTTGTGAGCCAGGTATGAACATCTGGCATGTTGTACACACATTATTCCTGACCAGACTGGAAAACACTCTAGGAAAGCTACCTCCATCCTTACAGCAGACACAAGACAATCATATTGCTCTGCCAGTTATAAACTGTGTGGCTTCGGGAAAGTGGTGACCTTCTCTGGACTCCATTTTCTTCATCCACATCATTTATTCATTTAATTCCTCTCATTAACGGACTACCTGCTGTGATGACAATGGATAATGTCTCTTGAGCAACGAGAATGTGTTGTCATGGTGACAGGTACCACTTAAATGTTGGCAATTAGACATGTAAGTATCTCCCTTTGTGGAGGTTTCTATCACATGAGAGATCACTGGGAAAACATGAACATGTGTGAATAAGTAGGACACACCCAAACAGGTAATTTTACTTATTTGTAGTAGGAAGCGAGCAGGGGTTGGATTTGTCCAACAAATTGTGGACATTATTTGGTAATTGAATGGAATAAAATGTTATGGAAAAAAGCAAAGATAAGAGTTTAGAAGGGCCATGCACAGGCTGCTGCCAGAGTGGGGAGAGCTAGACCCAAGCCTCTCTCCCTGAGTCAGCACCATTCATGGAGTGTGGAGGGAGAGAACAAGGCCTCACCAAGAGGTGATCCCTTCCTGGAAACCAACACCATGCTCAGGCTGCTGCCAGAGAGGGGAGAGCTAGACCCAAGCCTCTCTCCCTGAGTTAGCACCATTTGTAGACTGCAGAGGGAGAGAACAAGGCCTTACCAAGAAGTGATTCCCGCTTGGAAACCATATCATTTTCATTGTTTTGTTGTGTTGGGTTTTATTCTCCTTTGTTTTGTTTGATTATATTAAATCTGATGGCATGAGCAGCTATTTAAAAGATAGCAAGACATATTATGGTAGCCATTTTGGATTTACTATTATTTTGTTTTGAAGTCTTTTATTGCAGTCATTGTTTTGTTTTTATTGTTTCTATTCTATCCTGTTCTGTTTGATTTTTACTATGTCAGAATGTATCTGCAACAATTTTGAAGACAAAAAAGCCATTATGTTGATTTCGTAAGGTTTTGAAGTCCTGTATCACTTATACTGGTTTATTTTGATTGGTTTTATTCTGTTTTATTTTTGTTGGTTTTATCCTATTTAAACTAAAAAAAAGAATTTAAATAAGGATGATACGCCCTTCACGCCCAGGAAGTCTCCCAGAAAGCAGCATCTCAGGCTGTCTCTTTGGGACCCGAAACTCCCGGACCCTTAGAGTGGCCTGGGCTGTTTGGATCGAAAGTCTGCGCAGACCTGCATCTCGGCAGGACTCTTTGGGACTGGTAAGCACGCCCTTCATCCGCAGGGAACTGCCTGGAGATCGGCATCTGGGCCAGGTCTGTTTGGGTCCGTAGCCCCGCCCTTCACACCCAGGAAGTCTCCCAGAAAGCAGCATCTC